>SJXQ01009626.1:0-55766 GCA_006408695.1 Aepyceros melampus | reverse complement strand
TTATACACATCTCCCCACTACCCCCCACCAATGTTTTCCTCTCTCTCCTTTTCTGCCTTCTTCTATCACTTCCTCTCTAATTTTATTATTTCCTTCCTTTCTTCCTATAGAATATATAATCTTACCTAAATCATAAATTTTTGGAAAAGAGACGTTTCTTTAGTTAAGAAAGTAGGGAGATACAAAGTAATTGTTATTATCTTTCCTCCCTTGATATCTTTTGTTTTCTAAAACTCTCTGAAGATTTCTGGAGGTAGGTAGAGGTACTAAGTAAAAAAAAAAAAATTATTAGTCTTGAGCTATACCTGGAGCTCATTTTTATTATCCAATACAATACACATAGATTCTTATTAAGAAAGAAAATCCTCTGTGAAGGAAATAATCCATTTCATTTTCCAAATGAGCACAGCACAGCTAAGAGAAAGAACAGAATTAACAATAGAATTCTCAGCTTAAACCCCTTGTCATTTCCTTTAGTAAAATGAACACAGGTAGAGAATGTATTAATTTCATTATAAGATAGAAGAACTAAATTCACCTTATCTTTTTGTATTTAACTCCTGTTTGGCGTGAGGCTATTGCTATCTCATTTATTATATTATCAGAGCTCAAACAACTACCTATCTTGGCATTTGGGAAGAGAAAGACTTCCTTATTTTATTAAAACACATAGAATCATTGGCACAGGAAACAATATTAACCTGTCCTTCATAAAGGTCCTGCTCGTAAGTCAGTCCCATCTCATCATCACAACCAGTAACTGTCCACACTTGAAGCCAACAGGTGAAAGCCCTTCATTCTATTCCCTAAAGTAAGCTCAAGAATCAAAAATTAACCTTGGTCAATTATGTGCTTACAAGAAATACAGGTGATACAAGAAAACTATGTAAATAATTTATTAATAATCAACTTTATTCAAGAAATTCAAGATGAGGTGTGTTGGAAAATATCATTTTCTTAATTGTGATATTACTTCAAATTGGCATTCTCTTTTGCAATACCAACATATTAGATGTTTACAAAAAGAATAGGTATTCATTGCCAAGAATGTGGATATTGTATAAAGTATATTTCAAAGGCATTTCAACTGTGATATTGAAGTAAAAGCTAAACACATAGAAGTAAAGCCACTTCTACAATAACAGAAGTGAAACAATATTTAGGTTCATACTGCTCAGAGGGCGAAGCCTGGCCCCCTTTGTGTATATCAGTACGACAGGATTCATACCAAGTCAATGGACAAAACTGGTGCATGGCTCCAGTTCAGGGGTAGGTAAATCAGAGTATTATTTATATAAAAAAATTAATTGACACATATTATGGCACATTCTACTTCTGATACAAATTTATTGTTATGATAAACCAGGCTGCAGAAAAAAAAAAATAGCTGTTATAATGAATTCAATGCAATTAAATTTTTCTATGCCAAAAAAATCATATAGGTACAAGGTAAAGCTGAATGCAAAAACTGACTGTATAACTTCTTGAGATAAAATATTAGCATTCAGTTAAGTCTTTTGATTGCAGATGGTCCATTTAGTTTGTTGCCCAAACCTCTGTAGGCCAACTTCATGGCTCTGGCATTGAGGATATTTTTATGGAAAATTCTGAAAAGCACTTATTAAGTTTGGTTAGTAGTGGTTGTAGGAATTCCAGCAAACGTTCCCTCTTGGCACATAAAAATTAATATTAGATCTTAAATTTGGCTCTTTGGTCTTTGATACTTAGATTCATTTGGTAAAGCTGGAAATGTGCCTATATCACATTCCTATCAGTTTGTCTCAGTTAAAAAACATACCAAAACTTAAAATGTTCATTGGGCAACAGGAGACCGAGGAAAGGGTCAGTTCACCAGCACAGTTCACACTGAGCCCTTGGTAACAACACAGAAAACTCAGGGTCCCTTCCAACTAGGCATACGGCACTTCACTTCTGACGCTCCACTTCCTCTCTGCAAAACGTGGTAGATTATTTATTCAAAAGACACACAGAAATTACTGCAGGCCAAGTGCCACTCTCAGCAGTTTGCATGAACTGACTCATTAATCTTATGGCAAATGTCTGAGTTAGAAGTGCCACGAATAATGTGCAAAGTAAATCCAAGGAAGGAAAGAGAGAGAGATAGGAGTAAACTATTCTAGAGAGTCTGGTCAGCATATGTTATTATCTTACTTAATATTTTATATGATACATTTGGAGTTGGCTACATAAAAAAGTGACATTTGAATAGTCCTGACTAAATTAAAGGGCCATCCATGTAACTTTATGGGAGAACAATGTTTCAAGCAGACACATCAGCAAGTGCAGAGGCTCTGAGATGAAAAATATGCTTGAGCTGTAGAGGACTAGTAAGCTGGCCAGCTTTCCAGAGAGCAGTTAGTGAAGAGACCAGTGAGCAGAGACTACAGGAGTAGGAGATGAGATCAGAGAGGAAAACCGTTTGGGTTTACTTTATAGTTGTTGGAAACAGAATGATTTACCATCCTTCCAAACTGGTTTTGCAAGTATTCTTCCAGTCTAGCCTGCTCCTGGATGTGTGTGTGTGTGTGTGTGTGTGTGTGTGTGTGTGTATGTATATACATTTGCAATAATGTACAGACAGCCACTCCTCAACTGGGGAAAATAAATCATGATGGAGTAGTGGGAAACACAGTAGGAAGGGAAAAGGAGGAGGAAGACAGGAAAGAGTAGCACTCTGATTATTTTACTACCTTACTTAAAATTCTTTCAACAGCTCCGTGGTCTGTAACGGGAGGCAGCGCCAAGTGACTATTGGGGAAGACCAGCGGAGGTCAGACTACTGAATCTATAGCATATTAGGGACATGTGATAGTTCCGGGGACTGAGTTATCTAGCTCACTAGTACTTGGATTTAGAAGGTGTTTAATAAATGGGTTGATTTTATCAGTTGTCAAGTGCTAATGGCACTTTAATATCCAAATCCATTCATTTTACTTTCCAGTACAAGTTTAACAGAAACCCTTTTCTTAATTTCATTATGAATAAATCTGTAGTCATTTCCTTGCTTTGGTTCTTTTTTCTAGAAACTGGCTTAGATAATTGGGATAAGAACTGACTTAGGTATAGTTTGGCTAAAAGGAAAACTAAGGTAATTTGCTGCTGCTGCTGCTAAGTCACTTCAGTCGTGTCCGACTCTGTGTGACCCCAGAGATGGAAGCCCACCAGGCTCCCACGTCGCTGGGATTCTCCAAGCAAGAACACTGGAGTGGGTTGCCATTTCCTTCTCCAATGCATGAAAGTGAAAAGTGAAAGTGAAGTCGCTCAGTTGTGTCTGACCCTCAGTGACCCCAAGGACTGCAGCCTTGCAGGCTCCTCCATCCATGGGATTTTCCAGGCAAGAGTACTGGAGTTGGGTGCCATTGCCTTCTCCAAGTTAATTTGCTAACAGGAATTAAAATCTATTCAGAAAAGAGCTAAGCTATAAAGGTAGAAAGAAAATAAAGTGTTTTCAATATGCATATAGAGCCAATAGACTATTATAAAACCACAGAGAAAGCTGAGAAGCAGAAATCTACAGTGTCAGTTTATTAGAACAGGTAAGAAGGTGAGTGAGGACCAGACATAGAGAGAAAGCCTAAGGAGAGGCTATGTACCATGCATAATCCTCTGCTTCTACAACCTGGGTTTTTTTCTTTATATTTTTATTCATTTAGGAAATTTCTTTCTTGAAGAAGGCACGCAAATGGTATATAGGAGAATGATTAAGTTAAATATCTCGAGAACTGTCACTTCCAATGTTCTGATGATCAGATCATGGTGCTATTACTTGTAAAACTCCTATCTCAAATTCAATTTCCCTAAAACACAAAATTCAAAATTGTAATTTCATCTCGGATCTTTCAGTCATAGTCCAGCATTCAAAGCAGCAATCATAGAGATATTTCTTCTCTTGGACAGGAAATGTGATAGTTCTTGTTCAAAGGCATTTGCCTGAACTCTGGAGAGTCTGGTAGCATCTTTTCTCACCTCCTTCATTGTCAACAGGATTAGGTCATTTAGATATGCTCCCCAAGAAGAATCTCTGTCAAAGTGAAGTTCCGCAAGACTGGACCCAAAACAGTGACTACTATATATTCTTCTTCAAAGATGAGGAGCCCAAGAAAATGGACACATAAGTTGGAAACGTGTGCAAGATAAAGCAACAGCCTTAGATGTTTATACAACATTTGACCCAAGTAAAATTCTAGGAATTTATCATGGAGAAATAATAAAATAGATGTGCACATTTTTATTACAGCATTAACTGTGAAAGTGGAAAACTGGAAAGACTGTAAATATTGACAGAGGTAAACTGGTTAAGTAAATTATGGCTGACTTACAGGCTTTCATCATGAAATGTGTGTGTGTGTTAGTCGCTCAGTCGTGTCCGACTCTTTGAGACCCCATGGACTCCTCTGTCTATGGAATTTTCCAGCCAAGAATACTGGAGTGGGTTGCCATGTCCTTCTCCAGGGGAAATGAAATATAATGCAATCAATAAAAGAAAACTTCCCATAACTGCTGAGAACAATTACAAATAGAAATATGGGGTAAAATATAATTTGAAAACCTTATTAATGAAGAAAGATACCAATGACCAGAAAATAAAGTGTCTGAAATGTACATTTAAACCAAAAGTGATATCATTTCCATCCTGATATAGACTATATGACACCAAAGGGTTAGTGTTTCCTGTGATGGGCAGGAAAGTTTTCTGATTAGAACTGGCCTGGAACGTTAAAAGAATTTCCAGGAGGGCAGAGTAGGGAATTATGCTAATTAGTACATTGAATTACGGAATTTGACCTAAAGGCACTTAAGATTCACTCTGTTTCCAGAATTCTGAAAGACTTCTTTTGATATATTTGCTGTGGGAATGCTTTAGAAATACTATCTGATGAACCTATTAATAGTATTTATTGAGGAATCATTATTATGGGTAATGATTAGCCAATACCATACCTGGATTAGAATTTAGTTTACAAAATGGAAAGAAATGGTCTATGGCTCAATAAAAAGCTGTTTGTTTAATCATGCACCCTTATTCTGTTGGAAGTGAGTAGCGGCGGCAGGTCCATCCACGTGGACACAACAGCTAGACTTCAGAATGTGTGGAGGAGGCTAAAACAGACTGGCTCTATTGTAACCTTCTGGCAGCAGAAAGACCAACCTAAGATACAATCATATCTTTGAATGGCAGGCTATTTTGAGGAAGAGAATTTATCTGGAGTCAGAAGACCTGGATCCAAAAGTCAGCTCTGCCGTTTATCATCTGTGAAAGTGAAGGTAAAGGTGAAGTCGCTCAGTTGTGTCTGACTCTCTGCAACCCTGTGGACTGTAGCTTACCAGGCTTCTCCATCTGTGGGATTCTCCAGGCAAGAATACTAGAGTGGTTTACCATTTCCTTCTCTAGGGGATCTTCTTGACCCAGGGATCGAACCTGGGTCTCCCGCATTGGAGGCAGACACTTTAACCTCTGAGCCATCATCTGTGAGAGCTTACAAAACTCACGAACTTTTCTGAATTTCAGTTCCAGTGGTGTGCAGAAACTGACTCATATGGGCTTGTGGGAGCCAATCATGAATACCTCCTCCCAGTTCAGTGTTCAGTGATGTTACATTAGAAGTCTGAAATTAAGCATGATGGGTGTGCTTGTATCATGAAACTAGCAAAAATCATAAGCCAGGGTTCCTCCCACCCAAATGAGTTGGTTGTAAGTTGGTTGCCAGTACCTCACTGGTTTAAACAATGGGTTTTTGAATATGTATGAATGGCCACTCTGGTCTTTGTATTTACATGCTTGTTTAGTTTGTCCATTTATTTTGTTTATTCATTTTTTTTATATTCCACACGTAAATGAAATCATTTGCGACTTTCTCAGCCTCACTTAGCATCATATCCTCAAGGTCTGTAGTCACAAATGGCCAGAGCAGTGGTTACCAGAGAGAAAAGGGGTGGGGGAGAGCAAAATAGGTAAAGAGGCCAATTATATGGTGACTGATGGAAACAAACTTTTTGATGGTGATAGTGTGGCGAATACAGATGCAGAAATATAATATTATACACTTAAAACCAATATAATACTATACACCAATGTTACCTCAATAAACGTTATTTAAAAATAATGTGACTAGGGATTTAAAAGCACCTTGTAAAACAGCATGCATTGGGAGGTTTTGTTAATAATTCTCCTCTATGCATCATGCTTTGATAGCTTAAATCCAGAACAAAAAGTTAACAACATCCTTTACTTCTAAGGGGAAAAAAAGAAATAATTGAGGGAAGAAGGTAATTAATGACACTGAAGTAGGTTTTCTAGAACTTAAAACTTTGCAGGGGTGCAAGAAAACATGAACAGAAGATGAAAGGTAAAAGAACAATCTGAATTCTGAATTAGATAAAGGGAATATTCTGAAAAAGAAATTAGGCCAAACTATGATAGTAATTAAATTTTAGGCAGAACTGCAAACAATATAAAAGATATATTATTTAATGTTCTAGAAAGGTCAGATGAGATCTCCTGAAATAATTTTTTCCTTTTTATGTCTTTCATTGATATTGAATCAAAGTGACTGCTCTTACCAATAAAATAAATACACAGAAATGTGTTTACATTATGAACAAAAATGTACACATTATTTAGACACAAAAAGATAAAATATACTATTGGGATATTGTATATTATATTAATAGTCAGCTTCCCTGTTGGCTCAGATGGTAAAACGTCTGCCTACAATGCGGGAGACCCAGGTTCAATCCCTGGGTTGGGAAGCTCTCCTGGAGAAGGAAATGGCAAACCACTCCAGTACTCTTGCCTGGAAAATCCCATGGACGGATGAACCTGGTAGGCTACAGTCCATGATGGGGTTGCAAGGCGACGGACACGACTGAGCAACTTCACTTTCACTTATTGTATTAATAATTCTGCATGTAAAGGGAATGTAGTGACAAACGCAAGACTGTAAAGTGTTCTTTGAATTAAGAAAAAATATAGGGGTTTGAAGGGGAAGACAAGTTTTTTTTTGCAATTAAGGGATCAAAGGCCTCTCTAGAGCATAGTTGGTTAGTAGCTCAGGTCAGTTCAGTCGCTCAGTCCTGTCCGACTCTTTGCGACCCCATGAATCGCAGCATACCAGGCCTCCCTGTCCATCACCACTCTCGGAGTTCCCTCAGACCTGTGTTCATAGAGTCAGTGATGCCATCCAGCCATCTCATCCTCGGTCGTCCCCTTCTCCTCCTGCCCCCAATCCCTCCCAGCATCAGGGTCTTTTCCAATGAGTCAACGCTTTGCATGAGGTGGCCAAAGTACTGGAGTTTCAGCTTTAGCATCATTCCTCCCAAAGAAATCCCAGGGCTGATCTCCTTCAGAATGGACTGGTTGGATCTCCCTGCAGTCCAAGGGACTATCAAGAGTCTTCTCCAACACCACAGTTCAAAAGCATCAATTCTTTGGTGCTCAGCTTTCTCCACTGTCCAACTCTCACATCTATACATACTGGAAAAACCACAGCCTTGACTAGACGGACCTTTTTTGGCAAAGTAATGTCTCTGCTTTTGAATATGCTATCTAAGTTGGTCATAAATTTCCTTCCAAGGAGTAAGCGTCCTTTAATTTCATGGCTGCAATCACCATCTGCAGTAATTTTGGAGCTCTCCAAAATAAAGTCTGACACTGTTTCCACTGTAGCTCTGTCATGTCCAACTCTTTGTAACCCTATGAACTGTAACCTGTCAGGCTCTTCTGTCCATGGGATTCCCTGGGCAAGAATACTGGAATAGGTAGCCATTTCCTTCTCCAGGGGATCTTTTGGACCCAAGGATTGAACCTGGGTCTCCTGAATTGCAGAAAGATTCTTTACCATCAGAGCTACTAGGCATAAGTAATTATAAAACCCCACCCACATGGATGGAGTCAGTGTCACACAACCTTGTCTATATTCTCATTTTATGAGCACCTTCCAGAAAACCATCTATTTCTGTTCTATTGACTGTGCTAAAGCCTTTGACTGTGTAGATCACAACAAACTGGAAAATACTGAAAGAGGTGGAAATATCAGACCACCTGACCTGCCTCTTGAGAAATCTGTATGCAGGTCAGGAAACAACAGTTAGAACTGGAAATGGTTCTGAACAGGAAAAGGAGTACATCAGAGCTGTATATTGTCACCCTGCTTATTAACTTATATGCAGAGTACATCATGAAAAATGCTGGACTGGATGAAGCACAAGCTGGAATCAAGATTGCCAGGAGAAATATCAAGAACCTCGGATATGCAGATGACACCACCCTTATGGTAGAAAGTGAAGAAGAACTAAAGAGCCTCTTGATGAAGGTGAAAAAGGAGAGTCAATATGTTGGCTTAAAACTCAACATTCAGAAAACAGATCATGGCATGTGGTCTCATCGCTTCACGGCAAATAGATGGGGAAACAGTGTCAGACTTTATTTTTTTGGTCTCCAAAATCACTGCAGATGGTGACTGTAGCCATGAAATTCAAAGACGCTTACTCCTTGGAAGGAAACTTATGACCAACCTAGGCATCATATTGCAAAGCAGAGACATTACTTGGCCAACAAAGGTCCATCTAGTCAAGGCTATTGTTTTTCCAGTATGTATAGATGTGAGAGTTGGACAGTGGAGAAAACTGAGCGCCAAAGAATTGATGCTTTTGAACTGTGGTGTCGGAGAAGACTCTTGAGAGTCCCGTGGACTGCAAGGAGATCCAACCAGTCCATTCTGAAGGAGATCAACCCTGGGATTTCTTTGGAAGGAATGATGCTAAAGCTGAAACTCCAGTACCTTGGCCACCTGATGCAAAGAGCTGACTCATTTGAAAAGGTCTTGATGCTGGGAAAGGTTGATGGTGGGAGGAGAAGGGGACAACAGAGGATGAGATGGTTGAATGGCATCACTGACTCAATGGACATGAGTTTGGGCAAACTGCAGGAGTTGGTGAAGGACAGGGAGGCCTGGCGTGCTGCAGCCCATGGGGTCACAAGGAGTTGTACATGACTGAGCAACTGAACTGAACTGATTACCATAGAACCCTAGAAAAAATAAAAACTTGACAGCAGCATTATAAAACCATGACCAAATTTTATCATTTTTAATTCTTTCTCCTCCTACTGTTTATTGAAAAAAATTTTATAAAATATGTGAAAAGAGGGATAGTACCTCTTGTCCTACCAGGATTCTGCTGATACAGTAATAATGATGGTCTTGGTTTGGCTTAAAATGTTGTTGTAGTTTAGTCACTCAGTAATGTCAGACTCTTGCAACGCCATGGACTATAGCCTGCCAGGCTCCTCTGTCCATAGAATTCTCCAGGCAAGAATATTTAGAGTGGGTTGCCATTTCCTTTTCCAGCACATCTTCCTGACCCATGAATCAAACCTGTGTCTCCTGCACTGCAGGTAGATTTTTTACTACTGAGCTATGTGGGAAGCTTAAATGCCATTATTTAAACTCTTCAAAACAAACTGAAGCCCTACCTTATCTTTAAACAAAAATGATATGACAAAAATTTTGAGGAATTATTCCAAAACTGCCACTGCTATATAAAAAGAAACAAGAGTGACCTTAGAATTCTTCTCCTGAAATCCCAAAGCAATATGCTTGCATTTTAATCTATTTTGGCAAGTAGCAGAGTTTGCATAATAGTGATGAGATTCCTGCCTATAAAACTGCGAGCCTGTTGGAGATGAGAGACTGGGCATTACTCAATTTTACACCCTCTAAGCACTTGGCACAGTGATTTACACACAGACTGTGAAGGTAAGACTTTATAAATTAAATTGAATATTTTTCTGGGGATGAGCTCTTTTCCCCCCTTTGCTTTGTATGCAGAGATTAATTTATACTTCCTGCTTTCTCCAGTTATCTGATAATCTTTTACCTAGATTTGGATGGATAGATGGATAGATAGATATAGATACAGATGGATAAAGGAGAGTGGAGAAGCTGATCCAATGGGCCAGTATCTTTCCCCCTAAAAGAAAAAGTGAATATGGGCAATACTCATGCAGGAATAATTTTTTCTTTCTGGTGAATGGTCATAATCATGCCCACTGCATTTCTAAAAATGTGCTCATATTACTCTTTATATTACTCAGTATAGTTTCCTGCCTCACATTTTTCTTTTTTCTTTCAGACCACAATAATAACTGAATTTTCTTTCATTGCTTGAATGTTCATTTTAATTTTTTATATTAAGCAAATATACATTGCTCTTTTGTATCACAAAGGAATACATATATTCTCCAAACTATTTGTGATAGGAATTTAAAGGACAAACCAGCTCACTTATTAATTTTTTTCTTTTTAAAAATATATTAAGCCTAATATGTACTCTATTTCAAATATTTCAAAACTAAGAATATCATAGGGGATTCCCCAGTGACTCAGGGGTAAAGAATCTGCCTGCTAATGCAGAAGATGCAGGTTCGATCTCTGGGTTGGGAAGATCCCCTGGAGTTGGAAACGGCCACCCACTCCAGTATTCATGTCTTGAAAACTCCCATGGACAGAGGAGCCTGGTTGGCTACAGTCTAGAAGGGTCACAAAGAGTTGGACATGACTGAGCATGCAGGAATATCGCAGATTTTATTGATATTTCCTCTAAATTGTGTTACTGAAAAGACTATTTAAAGTGTCGAGAACAAATTCCTACAACAGATTATTTTACATTTGTCAGTCACAATGAAATGAATGAAACTACATTTAAAGGGAAAAATAGATATTAAGTATAAGAACAAATGACACTACTATGTTGAGTTATTTCAAACTTGGCTTGAGAAGCTAAATGTTGCCATCTTGGGATGCATAATTAGAAAGGACCTAATTCTTTTGAAATAATCCAGGAGATTTTGTTTCATTTGAGTGCCTGCATTCAGGCTAAATTTTGACAATCAGCTGTTTATCATCATCTCACTTTGTGTATTGACATTTTGCCACTGTAAATATGACAAGGCTGAATCATTCATCCACAGTGACTTTCAGTGACCTCTGGAGGAGGAAGTTATAGCTGTTGAAAGGTATGCAGGAGCATAACTGTTAATACAAGAAATAGAGCTGCCCTAGTTTTCACTGCAAAATTCCAGGAGGCCCACACCTTTCAGTTTGGCATAGAAACCCTTGAACTGAGGAATTTCATATGGAGCAGGTCAGAGGAGATTGAATTTTCAATTAGATTAAGAGATTAACTTAACCAGGAGGAATGTGCCTTTCTCTTCAGGAGGCATAAAAGGTTCTTTGAAACAAATCCCTGTCTAGGAGAACCTGGTTAAGAATAAGAACTTAGTTAATTAAGAACTTGGTTAATACAGAAGCTCTTGGTTAAGTTTGTTGATACTTTAATATTGTACAGGCTTAAACCTTTGTAAGAACATCAATGTATACTAAAGTAACTTGCAATTTAATTTAAAGTATTTTATTTTTATTCTCCCTCAGGCTTTCAAAACACTGCATTATTATTCAACATTGCTATATAAGTAGGTGTCTCCTTAATCGAAATACAATCAGGTTCTTCAAAAAGAGCTATCCTTTTGAAATACCTATTGTATTTAACTCTAAAGCTGTGTCTCCATTCTTTTTTTTTTTTTTTTTCCCGGGAATTCAGCGCTATCACCTCCACCTCAGTTTAACTCAGTATTTCTAGTACCATGCTCACCAGCTCCTTCGTTGAACAGATTTTCCTCAATTTTAATTGAAAATCTATTAATTTTATCTCTATCAGAGTCCCTTGGACTGTAAGAGATCAAACCAATCAATCCTAAAGGAAATCAATGCTGAATATTCATTGGAAGGACTGATGCTGAAGCTGAAGTTCCAGTACTTTGGCACCTGATGCAAAGAGCTGACTCATTGGAAAAATCCCTGATGCTGGGGAAGGCTAAAGGGAGAAGAAGGGGACGACAGAGGATGAGCTGGTTGGATGGCATCTTTGACTCAATGGACAGGAGTCTGAGCAAACTTCAGGAGATAGTGAAGGACAGGGAAGCCTGGTATGCTGCTGTCCGTGGGGTTGCAAAGAGTCAGACACAGTTTAGCCACTAAATAACAAATAACAACAATTACAATTAGCTTTACAGCACTGATGACAGTAGAAACACAAACTCTTTCATTCAAGAGGGTAAAATAAAGTACAATTACTGCATCATTGTGCAGTTCAGTTCAGTTCCTTAGTCGTGTCCGACTATCCGTGACCCATGAATTGCAGCACTCCAGGCCTCCCTGTCCATCACCAACTCCTGGAGTTCACTCAACTCACGTCCATTGAGTCAGGGATGCCATCCAGCCATCTCACCCTCGGTCGTCCCCTTCTCCTCCTGCCCCCAATCCCTCCCAGCATCAGGGTCTTTTCCAATGAGTCAACTCTTCGCATGAGGTAGCCAAAGTACTGCAGCTTCAGTTTTAGCATCATTCCTTCCAAAGAAATCTCAGGGCTGATAGCCTTCAGAATGGACTGGTTGGATCTCCTTGCAGTCCAAGGGACTCTCAAGAGTCTTCTCCAACATAACAGTTCAAAAGCATCAATTCTTCGGCGCTCAGCCTTCTTCACAGTCCAACTCTCACATCCATACATGACCACAGGAAAAACCATAGCCTTGATTAGACGGACCTTTGTTGGCAAAGCAATTGTGTTTGTTTTAATTATCCATGGAAAACAGCTTTAGAGACAATTGTTTTTGGAATACAAGCTATTTCTTTCTATTAAGTTTTCAGCCATAAAATTCTAGGCTATTTCAGACGACTCCTTCTCTATCAATATTTAAATCTCCCCATTTGGTTTCTCCCTCATTTGGTTATATGATCTCTCTTCCTTCCATTTCAATTTTTATTTCACCAACAATGTGGAGATTAAAGGCTAGTTCTTTCCTTTACTCATTTAACCTAAAAGAATCTATTAAGTGACAGCTACTGGCAAGGTACTGTGGTACTTTAATTTCTAATAGGCCAACAGCTTTCTAATTATTCTCTGTGGCTCTACTTTCTCCTGCACTAGCAATACATTAAAATCTTCTTTATCTTTTTTAATTCTTTGTTTCCAAAATTTCAATGATGTACCATGATTGCCCGTCAGTTTTGATTTACATTCAAGATTTCTCATATGTAAATTAGACTCCTACTAGCTACCTGTGCAACTTTGCCTTCCACGATTGCCAACTATACTTAATCTATGATCATTTCTAGCCAGGTATATTACCTTGCTATTCTGTGCATACATTCTTTATCTTCTTGCCTCTGAACAATAAAACCATATTTTTCAAATCAATTAAAACTACAGTGAAAACAACACTCTTTAATCTAACTTCACTCAGATTCTTACTCTCTTTATACTTTAGAAAATTTGCTTTAGCATTTCTCAAAAAACAGGCGGCTATCTGCAACATATGCTAAGCAAACTGTTCTTTTAATGTCCTACTTATTCTTTAAAGTCTGAATTAAATAGTCAACCAGGAAAAACATGCTTTCAGATGAAAAGGTATTGAGAAGGAGCTATTTTAATGCTTTCTTCCCAACAATATCAGTCTTGAGGAAAGATACCAGACTGGTCAGAATAATGAATCTCCAACTGCATTGTCCTATTGAAACTTGTCTTCTAGAGTTCATGATGACTCTATAGTCCAAACAATCAGAATTGCCACTAGCAAACACCTTATCTAATCTCTTCATCTCTGCATTGAGTGCAGGTTACTCAATTAATCTCTGGTTACAGGGGCTAAGTATTACAAGAGGATAGGGTACCTTTTACCTTGTTTTGTTTGTTTATTTCTAGGGATGTGTATGTGTGTACATACATATACACACACACACTCTAAAATGTATTTGTGATGGCTTTGTGAAATGGAATATATCCTGTCATATCAATAAACAAAGATGTAACAGCCATCAGTGACTTGGGGCCTCCAAATGTGAATGAGGGCCCTCAAAAGGGAAAACAAAGCCTGTGATCCAGCAGATGCCACCCCCATCCCACCCCCAGTGATTGAGGAGCTCTGAGGAGGTCCAGAGAATGTGAAAAAAACAAAAACGAAAACAAAAACAAACCAGGATGCTGGCTTTGGATAGCTGAGATGCATGTGAAAGGAATGACTTCAGTAATCCCAGACTCTTGTATCTTCCCACACTTAGAAGAGCACTAAATTCCTTAACTTGAGATGTCTGGTTTTCCTTAATTAATGGTAATCTTTGAAGTTCACATTGCTTGCTCCCCTTTGTTACAACCTCCTGTAAATCCTGACTCCATCCTCTGCCTCCTCAAAGCATTTTCTCAGGGCTACCTGAGATGCTGCCTCCTGGGCTTGAGTCCTAACATTCCCATCAAATAAAACACCCTCTACTTTCAGGTATTTTTTAGACAACAGTAATGATTTATGAACTATCAGGATTAGACAAATAGTAAAGAAAGAAGGAAAAACAGGATAGAAGAGAAGGAAAAAGAAAGAAAAAATAAAGAGAAGGCATGATAAAAGGAATAAAAATTGAGGCAAATATAGAAAAAAAAAGAAAAGAGTAACAGCCAAAGTGAGGTTATGAAACTAATCATTTATGATATAGAAAATCAATTTCCTTGTAAATCAGCAAGTTGCTGCAGAAAGGAGAAGCAAACATGTATTAAGGTGCTATTCAAAAGCTATGATTACTCCTTAATGAATGCCTCTATCTGGGGACAGATGGTTAAGCAGAATTAAAGAGAAGGACTGCAGCTCACCCAGTTCCCTATACTGGGACAGGCTCATCAGAGAGGAGAGGTTTCTCAAGCCACAGTACAGCAAACAACTTGAGAAATGAAACCTGGATTTGGTGCAAATACTTGCAAATTTTTTAAGGGCTCCTGCTAATTTGCAGCAGATAACAAAACACGTGTGAAAGTGTGAAATGACACATGCTGGAGGGAAGGGTGGAAGCTGGGAGAGAGGAAGTAGAGGATAGGAAGCATTCTATTTTAAGAGGATGCTTCAAGTCTTTATAATTAACTGTTAGCCTTTTCCCTTACATTATTGTTTACTACTCAGTTCAGTTCAGTTGCTCAGTCATGTCCAACCCTTTGACCCCAGGGACTGCAGCACATCAGGCTTCCCTGTCCATCACCAACTTCAGGAACTTGCTCAAACTCATGTCTGTTGAATTGGTGATGCCATCCAACCATCTCATCCTCTATCATCCCCTTCTCCTCCTGCCTTCAGTGTTTCCCAGCATCAGGGTCTTTTCAAATAAGTCAGTTCTTCACATCAGGTAGCCAAAGTATTGGAGTTTCACCTTCAGCATCAGTCCTCCCAATGAACACTGAGGACTGATCTCCTTTAGGATGGACTGGTTGGATCTCTTGCAGTCCAAGGGACTCTCAAGAGTCTTCTCCAACACCACAGTTCAAAAGCATCAATTGTTCAGTGCTCAGCTTTCTTTATAGTACAACTCTCACATCCATACATGACTACTGGAAAAACCATAGCTTTGACTAGATGGACCTTTGTCAGCAAACTAATGTCTTGCTTTCTAATAAGCTGTCTAGGCTGATCACAGCTTTTCTTCCAAGGAGCAAGCATCTTTTAATTTCATGGCTGCAGTCATCATCTGCAGTGATTTTGGAGCCCCCCAAAATAACTTTTTAATTTTACTACTTTTTAATGTTTACTCCTGGGTTGCCCAAAAGGTTTGTTTGCGTTTTTCCATAAGCTGTTGTGGAAAAACCAGAGCAAAGTTTTTGGTCAATCCAGCAAAGAAACGTGTGCCTGAGTTTCAACTATAAACCCCCGTGGAAGCAAGAAGACTATAAGATTCACTCTAAAAGAAGACTTCTTAGTTGGCTAAGGCATCCTAACAGAACAAAAACTTGGAAAACAACGTGCATTTGATATAGTGTAGAGGCAGCTGATCTTCTACATTATACAAAATTTCTTCATAAATAAAGTAAATAACATAATTTATTTGGCAAAATAAATCAGGATGGAGTAGTGGGTGATACAAAAGTAGGGGAGAAAGGGGAGAAAGACAGGAAAGGGAAGTAACCTGATTATTTCACTCTCATGCTTAAAATTCTTTCAGCAGCTCTGTGGCACATGAAGGGAAGCGGTGCTGAGTGACTTGTAAGGCATTTGTCTTTGGACGATACAGCCTGTGTTCAGGTCTGGTTAGTAACTCATGGGGAGACCTTGGCTACATCATTTATCCTCCTTAATTTTTATTTTATTCATGTGTAAAGGAAATATTATTAACATTTACCTGTGGTTGGTGAGATCACTTTATCAAGCATTTTGTACACTGTTAGAGTGCGTACTCAGTCACTCAGTTGTGTCCTATTCTTTGTGACCCTACGGGCTATAGCCCGCCAGGCTCCTCTGTCCATGGATTTTCCAGGCAAGAATACTGGAGTGGGTTGCCATTTCCTCCTCTAAGGGATCTTCCTAATCCAGAGATTGAACCCCACAATTCCTGTATAACAAATCAGAAACACTCAAAACATCTTGAGTATCATCATTATTATTATTTGGAATATAGATTGGAAGATTTGGAAAAGCCTTCATTATAGAAGGCGGGGACATGGGCTCACAGATGTTTTCCAACTTTCTGAAAGTCATCCAAATAGGAAGATGGCCTTTCATTCCAGAGCCCATAGCCCTTGTATGTGATAAAAGAATGCCTGCTTTGAAACTCATAAATAATAAAGAATTTAGAGCATTGGCATCATAGGTGGTGGCTGAATTTCTAACATTTTCTCCAAAAGATTCTGTAAATATTATTAGAAATTAATTTCATTGTCTTTAATGTCATAACTTCCTCATTGCTGAATGACATGAGGAACACAGGACAGATTTCCAATAACCAGCCCCTCCCTCATGTGACCTTAACTCCCACTGGGTACCTGTTTCATGGTGCCATTTTTCTAGAAATCATGGTTCATGTGTTCAAAATTAATATTTTCTGAGAACAAATGGGAAAACTTTATGTTGTGTGTGCAGCTACTAATGGTACTTATTTTCTGTGCTTCTGCTATGAGATAATTTCCTTCTCTAAGTTCTCACTCAAAGGACTTACACAGAGTTCAGCTAAGGCCATCTTTCAGAAAAACAGGCCAACATAATTTTTAATACCCCTATCAGCTTTCCTTTTGGGAAGAAAACATCAGACCCATCCCATTCATATCTTTTTGATGTATTCCTGTTGAACTTTGCTGTTGATAGTGGAGTTCCTGAATGACTTGATTTGAACCTAATGTGTCTTTCTTTGACAGTGTTAAATGGTTAAATATGTTTCCTAATGAGATTCTGAAACATATCATTCAGATTTTGATGAAGACTTAAAATGCAGATTTCTTATTTCAAAACTGACTTGACAGATATGCAAGTGTGTGTGTGTGTGCATGCACAGGTTATGATATTTTAAGCCATTGTAAATGGAAATAGCACCAATGATCACACAGTAAGAGTGCCCAAGATACCATTAAAAAAGAGCATGCTGGTACAGTCGTTACCCTGCTCCTAGTGGCCACTAGAAACGCAGTCATTGCATGCCAGAGAGGAATGGATGTCAGATTTCATCTGGTCCATTAAAATTATTCCACTAATGGTGAAACACACTCAGGGAGATGAAAAACATATTGAGAGAAGGGAAGAGAGAGAGAGAAAGAAGAGGAGGATGAGGAGAGGAAGGAAAGGAGGAGGGGCAGGAAGAGGGGGAGGGAGGGAAGGGAGAAAGAATATAGAACACAAAAAGAGTTAAAATTCGATTCAGCTGTCTTAAACATTTATTCTTCATTTTATTTTATAATATGGATATAATCAAATTACTAAGCAGGCAAGCTAGGAGCTATAAGGACCATTCAGAGTTTAATTGTTTTTTGTTTAATGGGGTTACTGATAAAAAAAAAAAAAAAACAAGATACTGCTCATATTAAAAGTGCTAAGAGTCTTTAGCAGGACTGCACAGACCTAAAGATAAGAATGTCCCCCCAAACCAGCTAAAAGGCTACTTAGATTTTTTTGTTCAACTAAGAAAACAAGCACACTATAAAAAACAAAACAGAGTGTCAGAGCTAAGAGTCCCATGAGATTTTCTATGACTTAAGCCCTGGCATTAATGAGAGCATGAGGCTGCTGCTTCAGGACTGCCAGTGGCTCCTTATTTCCAAGATGAAGACCCAAAAGATACAGTAAGGGGAAGTTTGATTAGAATTTATACTAGAAAATTCTGAACAACAAGCACGGTAAGTGGGAAATGTGTGGTGTATATTTTATTTGCTTCTTCTCACAACATAAGCTCTGACAGTTTACTCAGATAGCTTGAAGCTCCAATTATTTTTTCTTCTGATATCAATCTGAAAAGTCAATTGTTGGGCAACAGTTTCAACATGTGTCTTAGAACACTTCTGAAAATGAAGTAAATGTCCACTGCTCACGGTAATTAATTGCTGAAACAGGTTTGGTGCTCTTACAAATAGCTTTCCCCTCAGTGTCACACGCAGGGGACCCACACACTGGCCGCGATTCAAGAGGCTGCTAAGAGTTCACAGGCACACACCTCTGAAGGTTGCTAGCCGCAAGAGCAAATTCTCAACACAAGCTGTTCATCTCTAGGAATTTTCTTTATTCCTTTAAATGTGCCAGAACATTATATGAATCAGGTGCTCAGGAAGAGCATTAAAAAAATATGAATTTATAACTGGCTATATAAAAACATGCTCAAATCAGTTAAAGACCAGATTTTCCTGAAAAAAAATGACATTTAATGAATTACATATTCTGTTTTAGGCTTTATGGCAAAAATCTAACAACGACCTAAAGGGGCCAAAGAATTTTCTCCTTGGCTTTCTTTTGCCCCAATTTTTACTGTGATAGAAATCATATAGCATAAAATTAACCATCTTAGGCATTTTTAAAACCACTTGAGATATGATTGATATGTAAAGTGCTGTATATATTTAATGTATACAACAACTCAGTGAGTTGTTATATGCCCATGAAACCATCACGATGGTCCTTTGACCATTTTGGAATCAGGTTGATTTTTTTGTTGTTGAGTTTTAGGAATACTCTATATATTTGCTATGATAATCCTTTATCAGATATGTGATTCGCAAATGTTTTTCCCCATTCTGTGGCTTGACTTAGTAGCCTTGAGGGGCACAATTTGTTTTTAAATTCTCCTGAAATCCAATATATATATATATTTTTTTTTTTCTCTTTTTACCTATGCTTTTATTGGTCACATCCAATAAATCATTGTCAAATTCAATATTGTAAAGCTTTTAATCTTATGTTTTCTTCTATGAGTTTTGTTTTTAGGTCTTACATTTAGGTTCCTGATTCAACCTTAGTTAATTTTTTCATATGGTCCAACTTCATTCTTCTATATATGGATACACACTTTTATCAACACCCTTTGCGGAAATGCTTGTCCTTTCCCTATTGATTGGTCTAGCATCTTTATCAAAAATCATTTGGCCATATATACCAGGGGTTATTTCTGGAGTCTTTATTCTATTCCATCTGTATATATATCTGTCTTTATGCCAGTACCACAGTTTTGATTACTACAGTTGCAGTAAGTTTTGAAATGAGGGAGTGTGAGTCCTCCAAATTTGTTCTTGTTTCTCAACATTGTTTGGGCTATTTGAACTCCCTTGAAATTCTGTATGAATTTTAGGATGAATTTTTAAGTTTGTGCAAAATGTGCTATGGGGATAATTCTTGGAATCCATGAACATGGAATACCTTTACATTTATTTATTTGCATTTTTAAAAACTTTATTTTGATAAAATATATCAATATTTGTATCAATATTTAACATAACAGTTTTCATTTTATCATTGTTAAAAGCACAATTCAGTGGCAATAAGCACACTCACATAGTTGTGCAACTATCATCACTGTTCATTCCCACCTACTTCATCTTTCCAAATGGAAAGTCAGTACCATTTAAATATTTTTACCTTCCTTACTTTAGAAAGGCTTTGCAATTCTTTTCTTTTCTTTTTTTTTTTTTTTTTTAGTTTTTTGGCCACATTATGTGGTGCATGAGGGATCTTAGTTCTCTGACCAAGGATCAAACCTGTGCCCCTTACCGTGGAAGTATGGAGTCTTAACCACTTGACTGCCAGGGAAGTTCCTGCTTTGTGTTTATAACTGTACAAGTCTTTCTTCTTTTGTTAATTTATAAGTAATATTTTGGATGCTATTATAAATGAAACTGCTTTCTTAACTGGTAAACAGAAATCTCCCCTCAAAAAGAAAGCCTTGGACCTGATGGCTTCATTGGTGAATTTTCTAAACACTTAAAGAGTAACTAACATCAATCTTTCTCAGACTTCCCCCCGCCCATAAATGAAAAGAACATTCCCTAACCTATTCCATGAGCTCAGCCTTTTCTCTGATGTCATAGCCAGACAAAGATCCTATGAGAAAATAAAATTATAGACAATATCCTTTACAAACATCAAGCAAAATCCTCAAGAAAACTAAATTCAGTAGCATATTAAAAGGATTACACACCATGACCAAGTGTCATTATTCCTGGAATTCAAGAATGGTTCAACATATGAAAAAAATTAACACAAAAATCCACATTGACAGAATTAAGGAAAAAAAAGGTTATAATAATTTCAACTGTTGCAGAAAAAGCATTTGACATGTTTAACACCCTTTCATGTAACAAACACCCAACACAGTAAGTAAAGGAGAAACTGTCTCTATAATAAAGAAATATATTAAGAAATCATTAAATATAAGAAATATAATAAGAAAAACACAGCAAATAACCTACTCGATGATGAGAGACTGAATGCTTTTCCTCTAAGATCATGAAAAAGGAAAGGATGCTCAATTTAACCACTTATTTTCAGCAAAGTATTGATGTCCTAGCCAGAGCAATCAGACAAAAAAGACACACAAAAAAGAAAATCCAAATTGGAAAGGAAGAAGTAAAATGATCTCTACTCATGAATTTATGGTGATACTTTATATGTAGAAAACCCTAGAGACTTCACAAAAACTCTTGGAACTAATAAGTGAATTCAGCAAAGCTGGAGGATACAAAGTCAACACAGCAAAAAATCAGTTACATTTCTATAGTATAACAATGAACACTTTGAAAAAGAAATTAAGAAAACAGCATCTTGGCCTTTTAAGAATTCACATAAAAAGTATATTTGGAGGCAAAAATGAGAAAATAATGTCAACCTATGCATTAGAAAATTTGAATTGTCATTTAAAATATAACATTCATAATAAATTTTTAATTCATTTTTGTCTTTTTCTTAAAATGATAAATATGATAATTTAATTTTCGATATGTTAGAGGTTTCTCTGCAATTTAAGCTTCCATTTTACAATTGGAAAGTGACTTGCCCAAGTCTTCACAGCTAGGGTTTTATTCATATTCTATGCTATCTGCTTCCCTTCGCATAAAATTTACATATACAACTGCATATAAATGTAATTGAGGAGGAGTAGAAAAAGAACTAATTAGGCTTAAACCCTCTTTCCTTTTAGCCCTCCTTCTCATAACTCTGTGGTAATGGATAAATGATTGCTTTCACTGGGTCTGATTTTCCTTATCCAGAGAAAACACAGAGGGGACTCTATTCATTTAATCTGTCCTGCACAGATTGCTACAGTGTTTTTCTAGCTATGCAACACTGCTGAATGGTTCAGAAGATACTTGAGGGACAATAATTGAGAACTGGGGGCTCAGATATGAGTAAGTTTGGGGCAGCAGTTGCTCTCCAGGTAGAGAGTGGACCAGACATTCTTATTTCCATGTACTTCATTGTAGAATCTAAGCTTATGTCTGTATTATAATTGATACTCAATTATAAGATTCATTTGAAGTCAGGATTCTGCCACTGTTGATTATTACAATGATCAAAAGAACTAGCACTTTGAAAAGAAGCTTTTAAAAATGTAAGGGGTATTAATATTATAATTTAATCAGCAGTAACTTAATAATATTTTGAATCCAATATTAAAAGAGTCTCTTAATAAAGTGAATTATAAAACTGCCTCTTCCAAGATATATATTACCATGGGATCAGAGTTGCACATAAGCAAAGCAGCAACTTTTCTACTTTTTTTAAAAGTATTTTTGACAAATGAAGGGAACAGATTTCACAAATTTTACCCCATGGTTTCCCATTCTACACTTCCAGCTATCAAATATAAAAATAATGTCTTTAGAAACTATGCTTTGCTTTTGTTTTAGGGGTAGAGAGAGTCCCTAAATTTTTCCAGAATTTTATTAATGTCTAAAGTCCATAAGATTGTTTGATTCACCCTTATTTATTTTGACCCAGCCCTTGAAGGAGATAGAAACACATAAAGCTATTGATGAGTTGAAAAATATTATATGTATAATATATGTGTGTGCATGTGTATGCTTATTTAAACACACATGCATATTCAGATGGGTTTCCCAGGTAGCTCAGTGCTAAAGAATCCATCTGCTAATGCAGGAGACACAAGAGATGCAAGCTTGATCCCTGGGTCGGAAGACCCCCTGGAGAAGGAAATGGCAACCCAGTCCAGTATTCTTGCTTGGAAAATCCCATGGACAGAGAAGCCTGTCCATGGAGTTGCTAAGAGTCAGACATGACTTAGCAGCTGAGCATGCATGCATGAATATAAAGATAAATATATAGAAATGTTTCAGAATAGTTTCCCTTACCAAGTGCTTCCTAGCTTTTAAAATCTGCTGCAATTATCTTAGTTTGGGCTACTATAACCATTTCACTAGAGATTGGGTGGTTTAAAAACAAATATTTATTTCTCATAGTTCTTGAAGGTAGAAATCTAAGATCAGGGTGCCATCTTGGTCAAGTTCTTAGTTAATGATCAATTTCTAGTTTATAGAGGACTGTCTCCTTGCTGTGTCCTTACATGGTGCAAAGAGTGCTAGTAAGCTCTCTGGCTTCTGCTTACATAGACACTAATCCTATTCATGAGGGCGCCATCCTCATGATCTAATTACTCCCCCCAAAATCCCATCTCTAAATAGTATCATATTGGGATTAGAGTTTCAATGTATGAATTTGATGGAGGATATAACATTCAGTGAACTGCAACAGTTTGAAGGGGCTGGTGTTTGGTAATGGTTTTCCAAACCATGAGCTGATATAGAATAGGAGACTAGAGAAAGTATACCTTAAAAACTGTGGATTTAATATTTACAGTTGTATTTGCTAAAAACCCTGCAATGCCTGACATGTAATAATATATTAGACTGCTGATTTTGAGTCATCTTCTGATGGAGGGATGAGGGAAGGGGGGCATTCCTGATACAGGGGAATGAATCATCTACTAAAGAGTGAACCACGCTGACTTACTATAGCTTCATCGCTGCTCAGCTTCACTGTTTTGTGGGTTTTGCCACAAAAATGATGAATGCTTGTCTCTGAGAAACTGATGGTTTTACACCAATAATATATCTTTAGAAAGTCATTAAAGATATGTATTAAGATTAGCAAGTAGAGAATTATTGAAAAGTTATTTATTACACAATAGCTTTGAAATAACTCCAGAGTCCAAAAATAAGGAACTATGTAAATAAATGCATAGCATGTCTAAACAGTGAAATTCTACATTTTAAATATGATACTGTAGGATAGCATTTAATGATATGGGAGGTTAGACATTAACTATACTCTAAAGTGTCAACAGCACACTATATTATCAGGAAGGAGCAATAAACATTAGAACAGAAGAAAACATTGATATGTACCCAAATCCCTCATCATAGTAAATTCTTCAAAATTCATTTAGAATATAAATCAACTCAAATGCTATTTCTGTTTTCACGTCCCCGCCTGTTTCTACTTCGACATACTAAAATTTTTTTTAAGACAGCCAGCCAGGATGATGCATTTAAACTGAAATTTGAATGTTAACACTTCCCAGAATGGCATCCCATTCCATTGACAATAAATCCCATCAAATTTAACATGGCCTGCAAGGCCCTGCATGAAACACCTGCCTGCTCTCTCATTTCATGATGTTCTTCCTGAAACTCACTCAACTACTGTCACATTAACACCCTTCCAAGATTTCCCCCAACTCAGAATCTCTGAATATAATGTCCTTTTCCTTGTAATACTCTCCAGTTTCTCATTTTTCAAGTTCCAGCTTAAATGATATTTCCTCAAATACACTCACAATCTCAGCTAAAGTGGGCCATTCTATAGCCTACATCACTTTCTGTAGCAACAATTTTATTAGTTTTATTTGTCTGTCTAGCCTTTGGAGAAAAAGTAACAGACAATAAATTCTGTGAGAGTTGTAATCTTACCTGTTTCACATTTATCATGGATGGCACACAGTAGGTGATCAAAATAAGTGTTACGTGAATGCATGAACAAAAACCTTATCATTTATGGTAAAGTCACATAAACTGTGGCTATGACCTCTGTTACAATCAGAAAGATCAACCATAGTTTAAGACTGTTCAGGCTTTAATTTTTGTACAATATAATACACTCTATTAAGTCAAAGTCTTGAACAAAATTGGCTTCATTTATCTGTATAGCTCTTACTTTATCAAAAGTGATTTTAAATATTGAGGATTTTTCACATTATTCAGTGAGTGCATCCAAATCTTAGGCCAAATGCTTATCATAGTGATCTCAGGAGCTACAGCAGATATATAAACAACCTGGCTTTTCTGTTTGCCAAACTAAAGCCATAAAATTCTATTCTTTTTTGGTAAAATTAAATATTTCCTGTTAAATAAATACACATCATTGTTATCCACTTTAATTAAAGATTCTAGATTAATAAGCTTGGATAGGAGTTATCACTATAGTCAACAGCATTCCTGGAAAAAAACAGAATTACTATGGTTACTCCCTTTTGTGGTTGTTTCTGAATTTAAAACATTCACACACACACACACACACACACACATCCTGTTTTTCAGAATATTTTGAACATGTACCACTTACTAAAGTATGTCATCTCCTCACTATCACTTAAAACAGATTTTTAAATT
The DNA here is from genome assembly GCA_006408695.1 of Aepyceros melampus. NCBI lineage: Eukaryota > Metazoa > Chordata > Mammalia > Artiodactyla > Bovidae > Aepyceros > Aepyceros melampus. The sequence goes on along the minus strand of SJXQ01009626.1, from coordinate 30,788 downwards.
AAATTTGCTTCAAGAGATACTACCTTTTGTCAAGTATTCATTATTTTTAAAGAGAGACAGGGAAATTCAAGATTATAAAGTGCACCAGATGAACTACAATGAGTGGTTGTCTCCCATCCCAGCATATCCAGCTCCAAATCCCATATGCGAGACCCTCAAAATGTCTATAAAGAAAAAAAAAAAAATTGACATTATCTCTTCACATCAAGTATCTTAGACAAGGTCTGACCCTATCTGGAAAGCAACGGACAGTGGAGTGGTTTTGCTTAGAGGACTGCAGTCTAAGAAGTTGCTTTTATCAGACTATATTTAAGCTGTGAATGTTAAGATAAATGCAGATACTATACCATAAAGTTCTTTGTAAATTTAACTTTTCCTACTATACATTCAGAGATTAAGATTATATGTACATATTCAATTATATGCACGCACTCAATTAGTTGTACTCAATTAGATAAAAGAAATACATGGACATACACATATGGATTTATTATATACCCCCAACTTTTTACAAATTTATTTCAAGTATCAAGTACATAAATGTGTTGGTTGCAACTGTACCTCTGACCTAGAGAGGAAGTAATCATTGCTAAAAGAAATTTTCTTTTGCAATATAGTAGAAGGTTCATATAAACAGACTGTTTCAGTTATGTACTGATGTAAGATTTATAGAAGAGTCAGTTGAGAAAATGGTCAGTCTATGAAGGACTTTGGCAAGGCCAAATTGTCCTTCATTTTTTAGGGCAAGGAATGGTTAGGGAAGGAAATTTCAGGTCAGTGGAGTGGGCTAAACTAAGCTCTGTTAGGAATGGTGTAGCTCCGTGGAGTTTGGTTCCACTCCATTAAAACACAAACCATGAAAATCAACATGGTCCTAGGCTCTGGTATACAAAGACATAAGTGCCCAATTCTGCTCTGTAGGAATTTCCAATCTCACAGGAAGAGCTGTAAATAAAAGATTATTATAATGTAGGGCACCACATAATGAGGTAGTGAATTGGAATCTGGAATTTAGTCTGGAAAGATGAATTTCAGGGATAAATTTAGAACTAAAAAGAAAGTTAGCAAGACTTGGAGAGACAAAAGAGTTAATCTGTTCCCATAGGGTTGCTCTGCATGAAGTTATTTATGTAAGGTCCATAAAGTTATTTATGTAAGATCCTTAAAGGGACAAATGGTATTAGTTGAGGTGTTAGAAAAAATGTATCCATGCAAGTACACACTTGGTGAAGAAATGCTTCTACTTTTTCAGCATTCATTCCAAGGATGGAAAAAAGTTACTGAAGAAGGGCTGCAAAGGACTGGGGTGCTACTCCTTTTTAGTGATTTCAAGAATGACAGAGAAAAAAATAAAATTTCTGATATGATGCTTTTGTATCTTTCCTCTTCTTTGAATGTCACCATTAGTAAAGAAATTTAAAATTTTTAAAATAGCTCACTCTCATGGTCATGGAATTCACAGAACTGTCACAGCATCCTCACTGACATCTTCAAGACCTGATGGTGAATGACCTGATGGTGAATGGCTTATGAATGAATGACGGTGAGCTAACACTCAATTTAGTTACTTTGGAGTTTGGTACTGTATGAGATATAAATAAAATGCCCACTCCAGTGCTCTTGCCTGGAGAATCCCAGGGATGGGGGAGCCTGGTGGGCTGTCATCTATGGGGTTGCACAGAGTCGAACACGATTAAACTGACTTAGCAGCAGCTGGTATTATAAGACTTTTTGACTCTGAATTAAAAATTTCAGATCTAAAGTTCTTATATTGATCTAAGAAGAATCTGAATCATCAACATGCAGAGATTTCTGGCATTCACGCTTTTCATGTATTGTCCTTCCCCTCTCCTTTTCTTTCTTTCCCAAGTAGGAGATGGGGTCAATTGACAAAAAGAAATCAAAACAAATGGGGGAGAATAAATATTCAGATTAATTTGAAAATTAGCCACAAGAGAAATTGAAAAAGAAAATAGTACTTCTTTCAAGTTCCACATGGAAGAAAGCACAAGTAATGTTCTGATAGTGGATGAGTTCATTTGTGGACTAGACAGAAAGAAAATAAATAAAATGGAAGGCTCCAGAGACACAGTCTTCCTCACCATCCTTTTAATGACTATTTACTATGTATAGTAAATAGCTCCATGCCTTCAAATAGAAATGTACAATAGAGAACTTGATACAATTGCAGTTATATACAGAATTACACAAAAAACTAAAGAAAATGAAGATTTCAAAGAAAGATACATGCCAATGATTCTGTAGAGATTAAATCCTCAGGTTCCATTCTAAAAGTTATTATCAAGTGGACCCTGAGTAGGACGGACATCAGCTCAGGTGGGGCTAATGTTGTGGTCCACAGATCACACTTAAACCCTGCTATCTTCCTTCACTTAGCTTTTCTAAGTGTAATAGTTTAGTGGCAAACACTGGTAAGGGGAAAGTCATCTCAACTATTACAGACTATCTGACACATTGTAGCTTGCCAAATATTCCCTTCTTAACATAAAGCGATAAAGTACTGAAGCATTAATCACATATCAGTTCAATTCAGTTCAGTCACGTCCGACTCTTTGCAACCCATGGACTGCAGCGCGCCAGGCCTCCTTGTCCATCCCAACTCCTGGAGTTTACTCAAACTCATGTCCATTGAGTCGGCGATGCCATCCAGCCATCTCCTCCTCTGTCGTCCCCTTCTCCTCCTGCTTCAATCTTTCCCAGCATCAGGGTCTTTTCAAATGAGTCAGTTCTTCGCATCAGGTAGATAAAGTATTAGAGTTTCAGCTTCAGCTTCCAATGAACGTTCAGGAATGATTTCCTTTAGGATGGACTGATTGGATCTCCTTTCAGTCCAAGGGACTATTAATCACATATATGTGGGATATTAATCACATAAATATGTATTTCAAAAGCATTCTATATCATTTCCTTGTTGGATTATGTTTTTATAATATTATTATATATTATAATCTTAAATTTAAAAAATATAATAGCTAGGGTTAGGTGTTGTGGAAAAAGATAAGGAAGAGATTAAAAGGAACAAGAAGATTTGACTTCAATTTCCTCTGCTTATTTCTTGATTGAATGACCTTTAGCAACTTCTTATTTACCCATAATCAAGGAAATGAATGATATCTTTCTATATCTCTTACAAATCCTAATTTCAATAATTATATTCAGTGGCAATTGAAGACATATAGTTATCTAGTTGTTTATATATAATATGGTAGAATATGTTTTTATTTTAAGTGTGGTGCTATAGTTATATGTCACAATGAAGAAAATAAAAGTTCTTTAACACATTTTATTTGTGTTTTAGAGCAGTGATAATTAATGACATCCAAAATGTGGCCTGAAAAATGATTATTTAATAATATAGAAATGTATATATTACAGAATTATTAAGGGATGATGATTCTGTAAAGAAAAAAAAATCCCTTAATTATGTAATTTATGGTTTATAATTCCCTGAAAAAACATGTTAAGCTATTTCAAGTTTCCTGGTGAACTCTAACTGACCTCTCAAAGCCCTACTCCAATGCCAACTTCAAGACTTCCTTAAAGTAACTCTCACTTTCAGATGCTTTATCAATCTTTGTGATACTCTGTATCATATATGATTTCCACTGTTGCATGGACTTTCTGTGTGACGTTTACAGTCCTTTTCAGCCCTCTACACTATGAGCATCTTAAAGAGGAGAGGCTCAGTTGTATTTGTCTCTGTATCCCTCATCCTGAAGAAAACATGTAACTAAGGTAGATTCTGAATAGATGTTTGTGAATGAACACATATGAATTTTTATTTGTCTTCTTGATAACTGTACTTGTTAATACTTAGAACAGGAGCAAGGGGACTGAATTATACCTTTGACTTAAAGCACTGAAAACTATACTGAACCGTCATTCTAAGAATGCCTAAGAGGGTTCCCACTTTTCCCTCATTATGCTTACAATTTTAAACTGGCAACTATGAAATTCTTTCAACAATGTATTTGATGCTCCTAAACATCCATTAGTGCCCTAAACATCCATTTTCTAGTGCTATCAACATCCATCTAGTGTTGTTGTTGGGTATGAAAGCCCTGAACACTAAAGAGAATGGTCCTAAATTTAGGAGTTGAGTCCTAACTTTCCCATTTATTAACTACATAATGTTAGGAAATTTATTTTATTTCTCTAAGACATACTTGCCTCATTTTCTCATCTGCAAAACAAGGACAGAAACAGTACTTACCCTTCCAAATTATGTGAGAGGCTTAAAACAGAGCACTTAGATTCAGTACTTAGCATATAGAAAATATTTAATAAATGTAAATAATTAGAGTCTACAAACTTTTGGTTTTATGAAAACGTCTTGATTACAAAGAAATCTTTGATTGTATGAGAAAATGCCTGCACTGTTCCATCATACAAACCTTTTTCTGTCATGTTAAATGCTAAATTATCTTTTTAAAATCTAGAATGAATATTGTTGATTTCAATAAATGCATTCTTAGCACCAGTACAAATATTCATATGCATTTTTCCTTTGATCTACAAATGCGATTAATTTACACAAGTTATTTCCTAATTTTAATCAACCCTTAACATTTACAGAGTAAATTCTTCATGATTAAAGTATATCATTGTTTTAAAAATTGCTGAATTAATATTATTGCATATTATTTTACTGTCTCCTTTTGTGTTATTTTAATAGGTTAGGTTGTTTTGGTATTAGAGTTATTGAAATGAACAGAAGAGATTCCATCTTTGTCTCTGATTAGCCAATGGTATAAAAACTATTTGCTTCTCATGTTTTGCTTATTTTAAAAACCTTATTCATGACTTCTTGTTTTTTCCAAATTTATTTATTTCCAAAGGAATGCATATTTATTAAACATTTACTGACTGATAGACTTTTCATATATATTATTTCATTTTTGTAATACTCACTTATAGTTAGTAAGTATATTATATTTATTATCACTAGCCTCATTTCTTTGATGCGGAAATATATCCAGAGGGGTTATTGGCCTAAACTGGACTGTTGAAAAGATATTTATATAGGCAAAGCTGACTCCATTAAGACATCCTATAGCTAATCACACAATGCAAAGTAGAATGAGACTGACTTTTATATATATATGTATTTGTTCTACCAGTTTATTGCTACCAACCCATCACCCTCCACCCTCATGCACACATGCTCAATCATGTAACCCCAAGGACTATGGCTTTCCAGGCTCCTCTGTCCATGGACTTTTCCAGGCAAGAATATTGGAGTGGGTTGCCATTTCCTTCTCCATAAAAACAAAAATTAAAATGTGGAGATAGATGGGAAAGAAATATCAGTTTGCAGTCTTATAATTCTGAAATAAATGAAATTTATCAAAAAGGGTAAATGCAGAAATTTTAAAATGACATTCAGGAAATAATTTTAGCAGTTTTAAAATTTATATTCCTTATTGTTTCAGACACATAAAAGTTAAAGGGGTGACTGATTTTTATTAAATTTGAATATAAATCTCAATGTCCTTGAAAAAACAAACTTTATATTCTAAAGAAACTAAATTTGCAACATTGCCAATCAAATCAATATTATAAGAGAACAAAATTAAATAAACAAATGTCATATATACATATAAAATTCCTTTCAAAATTTATTGAAATACATGATGAAAAAGGAAATGAATAATAAAAATAGTGGGCCATCAATATATAATAAGTTCACAAGTCATACACTAAAAAAATATATAAAGTAATTATATTGTAGAAAAATTATAAAGGAAAAATTTTAAATATCATCAAGGGCAACTGATACATTTGCAAGTTTGGCAATGGTAGCAGCAAAAGTTAGGGAGTCCCTGGCCTCAAACTGAGAGGGGTATATAGTTCAGTCCTTTAGTCATTTACTATAGTTCTTCTATTTCCATATTTGTAACCTCACAGAGAAACCTCAGACACGCAGATGGTACCACTCTACTGGCAGAAAGCAGAGGAACTAAAGAGTCTCTTGATGAAGGTGAAATAAAAGAATGAAAAAGCTGGCTTAAAACTCAACATTCATAAAACCAAGATTATGGCACCCAGTCCCATCATTTCATGGCAAATAGATGGGGGAAGAAATGGGATCAATGTCAGATGTATTTTCTTGGGTTCCAAAATCACTGCAGATGGTGACTGCAGCCACAAAATTAAAAGATGCTTGTCCTTGGAAGAAAAGCTATGACAAATCTAGATAGCATATTAAAAAGCAGAGACATCACTTTGCTGACAAAGGTCCATATAGTCAAAACTATGTTTTTTCCAGTAGTCATGTACAGATGTGAGAGTTGGACCATAAAGAAGAGTGAGCAATGAAAAACTGATGCTTTTGATTTGTGGTGCTGGAGAAGACTCTTGAGAGTCCCTTGGACTGCAAGGAGATGAATCCAGTCAGTCTTAAAGAAGAGCATCAGTCTTACATTGGAAGACTTACTCTACAAGCTAAAGCTGAAGCTCCAGTACTTTGGCCACCTCATGCAAAGAGTTGACTCATTGGAAAAGACTCTGATGCTGGGAGGGATTGGGGGCAGGAGGAGAAGGGGACGAAAGAGGATGAGATGGCTGGACGGCATCACCAACTCAATGGGTGTGAGTTTGAGTGAACTCCGGGAGTTGGTGATGGACAGGAAGGCCTAGCATGCTGCGATTCATAGGGTCGCAGAGTCGGACACGACTGAGCCCTGAACTGAACTGAACTGAATCCTCTATTTTTTAAAACTGTCAAACTTCTTATTTAGGCCTACCCACTAATAGGGCTCTTTTTCATTGCAAAGTCTGTCTTAGGAAGCATAGGTGACATTTTCTTCTTGATAATCAGCAACACTATTGTATAGTTACAATAGGACTATTCCATCATGGTTAAACAATTTTCAATTTAAACTTATTAGCTAGCTATAAAGCCTTGCCTCATCTTTTAGACAATGATGTATTTTTCTACATATTGATTCCTGCTTAGCATGCATGTGTCACTGTTTGTAGGGGAAACAGAATGAGGGACAGCAGGGGATTATTTACATTCACTGCCATTGCTGAGGCTGGGGCAGGAATTACTGATGGGCTATGGGTCACAGGACTGGACCATGGTGTCCTTGTTCTCTAGGAAAGTGAAAGTTGGTTAGTCATGTCTGACTGTTTGTGACCCCATGGACTATACAGTCCATGGAATTCTCCAGGCCAGAATACTGGAGTGGGTAGCCTATCCCTTCTCCAGGGGATCTTCCCAACCCAGAGATTGAATCCATGTCTCCCACATTGCAGGCAGATTCTTTACCAGCTGAGCTATAAGGGAAGCCCAAGAATACTGGAGTGGTATCCCAGTATCCCCCTATCCCTTCTCCAGCAGTTCTTCCTGACCCGGGAATCAAACCAGGGTCCCCTGCACTGCAGGCGGATTCTTTACCAATTGAGCTTAGGGAAGCCTGACATGTTCTCTCTGAAGGACATATAAACCATATTCAAACGGAGTAGGTATAAAACTTTACTTCATTTTTGTTTAGTTGCTAAGTTGTTTAGTTTTTTTATGTCCAACTCTTGCAACCCCGTGGACTGTAGCCCACCAGGCTCCTCTGTCCATGGGATTTCCCAGGCAAGAATACTGGAGTGGGTTGCTATTTCCTTCTTCAGGGGATCTTCCTGACCCACATTCAAACCTGTGTCTCCTACATTGGCAGGCAAATTCTTTACCACTGAGTCACACAAGAAGCCTTAAACTTTACTAGAGCTCAGGAAATTTTACCCTTACCTCTTTGCTCTCTTTGTGTCAAACTCATAACCTGGTTGCCAAGTACAACAGCCCTACTGTGGTAAATGTCCCTGGTGGCTCAGATGGTAAAGCATCTGCCTACAATGCGGGAGACCTGGGTTCAATCCCTGGGTCAGGAAGATCTCCTGGAGAAGGAAACGGCAACCCACTCCAGTGTTCTGGCCTGGAAAATGCCATGGATGGAGGAAGCTGGTAGGCTACCGCCCATGGGGTTGCAAAGAGTCAGACACAACAGATTGACTTCACTGTCACTTTCCTGTATTTATCTTTGTTTTATGGCCATATTGAAAAGGATTGAATTTGTCAATCTGGAATATAAAGTCTCTATGACTTAAGATTTTGAGATATGAATGGTAGAAAATGACTAAAAACACTAAGTGTATTTTAAAGGTTCTGTAATGATTGAAGATGATATAGATGGTGGTGATATGCATCAACAAATTAAAATTTAAGATTTCTCAAGGTAAATATCAAACATCCTTTCTCCTGCTCCAATTTTCCTGATGACTATGGAGTAAAGGTAATTACAGTTATAGAAAAGTTATAAAAAAACGCAGAGTTTAAAGAAAATTTGGAGATGATATAGCAATCTATAAAATATTTGTAAAACTTTTCCTTTCTGAGTACAGTCGAGTTAAGCTTGGTATCATGGACTCATGCTGTTTTCGTCAGCTGTTTTCTTTTTTACATTGCCTGTCATGCTAACTTCTAAGGAAATTAAGCCACTTGGTATCATCACTTCCATATCATCCATGGTCAGATGACAGAAAGAATGACAATATTTTATACAGCTCCTCTTATCAAGAAGAGGACTATCTCGTCCTACCATTGAAACTGGCCTGGCTTTGAAACATACTTTTGCTAAAAGTGAAGAAAGTAAGGCTGTGCAAATCCTTACTTAGTCCTCAACAGCCCTTTCTTAGATTGCTGCCACCATGTGAATAAGCCCATGTTAGATGATAAAAAGAGCCAAGTGGAAGAGAACCAAGGCCCCCCAGCCAACAGCCAGTTAACTGTCAACCAGGAGAATGAGAATGATAAGCCCCCATTTATCATACCGATTGACTATATACAAGATCAGCAGAGCCCAGCCAAGAAGAAAAGAACCACACAGAAGAATTGGGAACTACAGTAGTGGTAGCTGCTGTTAAGCCACAAGATTTTGGAGTAATATTTTATGGAGCAACAAATGATCCTTAACTGCATGCCATTTTAGCACTACCAGTACTCTTGCCTGGAAAATCCCATGGACGCAGGAGCCTGGTGGGCTGCAGTCCATGGGGTCACGAAGAGTCGAACACTTAAAGATTGAATCCATGTCTCCCACATTGCAGGCAGATTCTTTACCAGCTGAGCTATAAGGGAAGCCCAAGAATACTGGAGTGGTATCCCAGTATCCCCCTATCCCTTCTCCAGCAGTTCTTCCTGACCCGGGAATCAAACCAGGGTCCCCTGCACTGCAGGCGGATTCTTTACCAATTGAGCTTAGGGAAGCCTGACATGTTCTCTCTGAAGGACATATAAACCATATTCAAACGGAGTAGGTATAAAACTTTACTTCATTTTTGTTTAGTTGCTAAGTTGTTTAGTTTTTTTATGTCCAACTCTTGCAACCCCGTGGACTGTAGCCCACCAGGCTCCTCTGTCCATGGGATTTCCCAGGCAAGAATACTGGAGTGGGTTGCTATTTCCTTCTTCAGGGGATCTTCCTGACCCACATTCAAACCTGTGTCTCCTACATTGGCAGGCAAATTCTTTACCACTGAGTCACACAAGAAGCCCTTAAACTTTACTAGAGCTCAGGAAATTTTACCCTTACCTCTTTGCTCTCTTTGTGTCAAACTCATAACCTGGTTGCCAAGTACAACAGCCCTACTGTGGTAAATGTCCCTGGTGGCTCAGATGGTAAAGCATCTGCCTACAATGCGGGAGACCTGGGTTCAATCCCTGGGTCAGGAAGATCTCCTGGAGAAGGAAACGGCAACCCACTCCAGTGTTCTGGCCTGGAAAATGCCATGGATGGAGGAAGCTGGTAGGCTACCGCCCATGGGGTTGCAAAGAGTCAGACACAACAGATTGACTTCACTGTCACTTTCCTGTATTTATCTTTGTTTTATGGCCATATTGAAAAGGATTGAATTTGTCAATCTGGAATATAAAGTCTCTATGACTTAAGATTTTGAGATATGAATGGTAGAAAATGACTAAAAACACTAAGTGTATTTTAAAGGTTCTGTAATGATTGAAGATGATATAGATGGTGGTGATATGCATCAACAAATTAAAATTTAAGATTTCTCAAGGTAAATATCAAACATCCTTTCTCCGCTCCAATTTTCCTGATGACTATGGAGTAAAGGTAATTACAGTTATAGAAAAGTTATAAAAAAAACGCAGACTTTAAAGAAAATTTGGAGATGATATAGCAATCTATAAAATATTTGTAAAACTTTTCCTTTCTGAGTAGAGTTAAGCTTGGTATCATGGACTCATGCTGTTTTCGTCAGCTGTTTTCTTTTTTACATTGCCTGTCATGCTAACTTCTAAGGAAATTAAGCCACTTGGTATCATCACTTCCATATCATCCATGGTCAGATGACAAAAAGAATGACAATATTTTATACAGCTCCTCTTATCAAGAAGAGGACTATCTCGTCCTACCATTGAAACTGGCCTGGCTTTGAAACTTTTGCTAAAAGTGAAGAAAGTAAGGCTGTGCAAATCCTTACTTAGTCCTCAACAGCCCTTTCTTAGATTGCTGCCACCATGTGAATAAGCCCACGTTAGATGACAGAAAAGAGCCAAGTGGAAGAGAACCAAGGCCCCCCAGCCAACAGCCAGTTAACTGTCAACCAGGAGAATGAGAATGATAAGCTCCCATTTATCATACCGATTGACTATACACAAGATCAGCAGAGCCCAGCCAAGAAGAAAAGAACCACACAGAAGAATTGGGAACTACAGTAGTGGTAGCTGCTGTTAAGCCACAAGATTTTGGAGTAATATTTTATGGAGCAACAAATGATCCTTAACTGCATGCCATTTTAGCACTACTAGTACTCTTGCCTGGAAAATCCCATGGACGCAGGAGCCTGGTGGGCTGCAGTCCATGGGGTCACGAAGAGTCGAACACTTACTGAGCGACTTCACTTTCACTTTTCACTTTCCTGCATTGGAGAAGGGAATGGCAACCCACTCCAGTGTTCTTGCCTGGAGAATCCCAGGGACGGCGGAGGCCTGGTGGGCTGCTGCCTGTGGGGTCACACAGAGTTGGACACGACTGAAGCGACTTAGCAGGAGCAGCGCACTAGTTATTTATATTTTTGTACCATAACTAGTATCTCTATAATACAATCAGGCTAGATTTCTCTTTCATATGCTTTATAAAATATGGGGCTAAATACACCTATAGTCATGTTACTGTGTTCCATATGTAAAGATTGGGGTTACACAAGAGGCAGCCTCATACAGTAGTTAAGTGGTTAGGTCCTAGCACTACACAGATTTTCTTTGAGCCCTTCCTACCACATACTGGTTCTTTGATTTTAGACAAATGGATACATTTCTCCATTTTTTCTTATAAAATAAGTATAATAACATCTCCCTTATAAAGCTATAGTAGGGAGAAAATAGCATACTTAATCTCTCATGTGTAGTAGGTATACAATGGATATTTATTTTAAAAATTTGTAGCACACTGCAGTAACATTGATGTCTTTGATTAATATATAATTCCAACTCCTTTAATTCCCATAGCTTATATTTTAATGTCTTTATATTCTGTAACTTTGTAATGAAAAGAAACTCATAAATCTCACTATGTGAAAAACACTACTGTATATGCTTTCCATACTGCAGGAGGCTGCAGGTCTTCTATTTTACCATGCTCTGGAACATTTCCATCACATGATCACATTGATATGGGTCTAAACCAACATTAGAGCCTTCTTATTTGTTTTTTCTACTCCGAATCAAGTCAGAAGGAAAACTGTGTTTAGTCATTCAAAACAATAAAACCAGAAATTGTATTGACTAAGACATCTTCTCCAAGGAGTAATGTCTTAATAACCAGTGCACTCGCTACCTACCACCTGTGAATCAAATGCAGTTTCACAACATGAGGGCTGGACAGAAATGTCAAAACGGGAACTCCTTCAAAGAGCAATTTCTTTTTTTTCTTTTAAACTAATTTATTTATTTTAATTGGAGGCTAATTACTTTACAGTGCTGTAGTGGTTTTTGCCATACATTGACATGAATCAGAGTCTGACTATGGGTTTTTGTTACTGCTAAATGCAGATAAATCACTTTCTTTTTGAGATCCACTTTTGCCATATTTCCATTTCAAGATTAAATTGATCTGTAACTAGAATTGCTTTACTTTAGAAGAGTAAAGTCATTCCTTTTGAAGTTGAACACATTTAAGATACTTTGAATTGTATCATTGAATCAACTACTTAAAATTATTCTTGTTGCCATTATGAGGGTCAAAGGGAAGATTAATACACAAACACCATAATGTATATCCTATCAATAAATATTTATAAAAACTAAATAAAACATGTCCCCAAATGTCTATACGTATATGGCTATATATGAACACATGCATCTTAAAAGATGTGATGTATGTGAATAGTTATTATAAAATAGTTGACAGGTCACCAGCTATATAAATGGAAAATATACCTGAAAAGCTGCCTCAAGTCAGGAATTTAAAGTACCTCCTCCTAATTTAAAAAACTGAACTTAGGAAAATGAACACAGTTGTTCATTAAATTCAGACAATAATAGAGGTGTGTGAGGCATATTAGAAATCAGATAGGTGACAGTTTTGAAATCCAAGAATACAGTCTATTTTCTTTATATTTATGGAGGATAAGTAACTGCCTAGTTGACTAGAAAAATGCTGTCATTTGAAATATACAGGGGATATATAATACTAGAACTGATCTCAAATATCTGAAAAATAATCATTTAACTGATGTTTTTAAATAAAATAGTAAGTTCAGTGACTCAAAGCTTGTATTTACAGCCATATTAATTTGGAAAGTGGGAAAGATGGCAAAACTGTATGGAATAGCACAATTCTACAACCATTGAGAGAAAAACAATTTCATATAACATCTGGCTTTGTATAATTCTATGTTCAGCTTTGGAGAAACAATATCAATAGAGGTTTTAAAATGTATAGTATACTGCTGGAACTTCCCCGGGGGTCCAGTAGTTTAGACTTCAGCTTTCAATGCGAGAGGTGGGGATTTGATGTCTGGTTAGGGAGCTAAGAACCTGCGTGTCTTGGGACCAAAACAACAAAACATAAGACAAAAGCAATGTTGTCACAGAGTCAATAAAAACTGAATATAATAGTCATTAAAAATGACCATTCATTAAAAATAAAAAAGGTCCACATAAAAATAAATCTTTAAACAGTGAGATGAATAGGAGGGAAAAGTGTGTATATAGGCTTGTTGGTGTCTTAGAGAAAATTAGAAAATAGGAAAAAAAGTCATGTGGCTGAAGCACTGAGTGAATGTCATATCTATTATTTTTACACAGGTATTGAGGTAGTAGGACCTCAATAAATGCTGAATAGAGACTGAGTAAAGCTCGGAAGACAGCGCTGCATGGTTGACAGATCTACAGAATGGAACAAAAGTTAACGTGATCCTAGGAGGTGGAGACAGAGTAACAGCAAGTGAGTGTAAAGTCTTCCTCTCACCATCATCCAGCCCAATAACATTAACCGGTGAAGACTCCCAGTGACTTGTCAATGTGAGCTCTGTCCTCAGGGGAGGGGAGTCAAGAATAGCCTATTAGTAATCGTTTGAATAGTCAAATACTGCCATAAGTAACCAAAGGCAGGGGCATTTTAGAAAAGATGGTCAGTGATTCCTTATGTCTCACATGCTTTGGATTTCAAAGAAATTTTTCATTTTTCTATTTTTTTTCTTTCATTAAAAAAAAAACATAAAAGATTCATATATGTAGAATTTAGGAAAAGAATAATCCAGATGAACCTGTTTGCAAAGCAGAAATAGAGACACAGATATAGAGAATAAATCTATGGACATCAAAGAGGGAAAGAGGGGGATAAATTGGAAGACTAGGATTAACATATGCACACTGCTATGTATAAAATAGATAACCAATGAGAACCTACTGCATAGCACAGGGTGGGGGAGGGGGAGAAGGTACAGTCTGTTTGTAGGATATAAGTTAACGTTAAAAATGCATTCCAGTATACAGGAGATGCAGACAAATACTGTGATTCCACTTATATGAGGTACCTAGAACAGTCAAATTCATAGAGACAGAAAGTACATTGGTAGATGGTGGGGGCGGGGGGTGGGGAGGGAGAATGGGGAGTTGGTGTTTAATAAGGACAGAGTTTCAGTTTCAGTTCAGTTCAGTCACTAGTTGTGTTCAACTCTTTGCAACCCCATGAATTGCAGCATGCCAGGCCTCCCTGTCCATCACCAACTCAGCCCTCCCTGTCCATCACCAACTCCCGGAGTTCACTCAGACTCACGTCCATCGAGTTGGTGATGCCATCCAGCCATCTCATCCTCTGTCGTCCCCTTCTCCTCCTGCTCCCAATCCCTCTCTGCATCAGAGTCTTTTCCATTGAGTCAACTCTTCACATGAGGTGGCCAAAGTACTCGAGTTTCAGCTTTAGCATCATTCCTTGCAAAGAAATCCCAGGGCTGACTCCTTCAGAATGGACTGGTTGGAACTCCTTGCAGTCCGAGGGACTCTCAAGAGTCTTCTCCAACACCACAGTTCAAAAGCATCAATTCTTCGGTGATCAGCTTTCTTCACAGTCCAACTCTCACATCCATACATGACCACAGGAAAATCCATAGCCTTGACTAGACGGACCTTTACTGGCAAAGTAATGTTTCTGCTTTAGAATATGCTATCTAGGTTGGTCATAACTTTCCTTCCAGGAGTAAGCATCTTTTAGTTTCAGTTTAGGAAGGTGAAAAATTTAGGAGACAGATGATGGCGAGAGTTGCACAGCAGTGTGTATGTACTTCAGTTCAGCCGCTCAGTCGTGTCCGACTCTTTGCAACCCCATGAATCACAGCACACCAGGCCTCCCTGTCCATCACCAACTCCCGGAGTGTATGTACTTAGTGCCACTGAAATGTATAGTTAAATATCAGTGAAATAGTATGTTTTATATTATGTGACTTTTACCATAATTGTGTGTATATGGTTAGTTGCTCAGTCATGTCCAGCTCTTTGCAACCCTTTGGACTCTAGCCTGCCAGGCTCCTCTGTCCATGAGATTTCCCATGCAAGAAATCAGTAGTGGCTTGCTATATCTTACTCTAGGGGAATCTTCTTTTTTTTTTTTTTTTCTTTAATTAATTTTTATTTTTTAGTTTGTTTTATTTTACAATACTGTATTCGTTTTGTTACACATTGACATGATTAGCCATGAGTGTACATGAACTCCCAATCCCGACCCCCACCTCCACCCTCCCGCCCCACACCCTCTCTCTGGATTATCCCCGTGCATCAGTCCCAAGCATCCTGCATCCTGCATCCAACCTGGATTGGCGATTCGTTTCACTTATGATATCACACATGTTACACTGCCACTCTGCCAACCCATCCCACCCTCTCCCTCTCCCACAGAGTCCAAAAGGTAGGGGAATCTTCTTAACCCAGGGATCAAACTGGCTTCACCTGCATCTCCTGCATTGGCAGGAGGATTCTTTACCCACTGAACCATCAGGGAAGCCCCTACCACCATTAAAAGCACATTAAAAACGCTACAGAAGGATCCTTCCTGTATGCCAGACACTGTGGTAGACATTGGGTGGGTTTCTTACAAGTCAGATAACCCAGCTGCTACTCTAAGTGTTCTTTCTTAGGAGATGCATAAGCTGATATGAGTGAATAAGATCTCTTGACCTAGGCACAGAGCTACTAGTGTTTATTGAACATCCATCATATCCTTTGCATTTAATGCCGATTCTTTGCTTAACCCTCACCATAATCCTATGAAGTAATAATCTTCATTTTGCCTTTTAGGAAACAGAGACTGCTTATTTATGAAGGTTAAATCATTTGCACAAATTCATATAAGTGATAAGTGACAGAGATTGATTCTGCAAATGTTTGTTTCATTCTAAACGCCTCAATTGTGAGTTTCTAAACTAAAAATGCTTTCTTGACACGCATATCATGATTCTATTTCATAGACTGTTTTATGTGAATGTAAAATCAGTCCAAGATAAGTATCTTAATAATACATTCTAGACTATATTCTACATGCCCCCAAACAATATCACTTCTCTGCCCCCTCTGCACCGACTCTGAGGATATAATACAATCAGGCACACCCAGGACAGGAACAGCATGAAATGTATATGTTCGTTTCCCCAGGATCTCCTAACATGGTAAAATATTCCTTAATCATAAAAAGGTAACGGGTTGAAACCAGTAATGCCATGTATCACTTCCTAATTTAAAATGATGCCTCTCCTAATAATGTAATTTCACAGAACGATAAACAAAACAGCCATCTATTTGGTTTTTATATTTCATCTGTGGATCAGGAACAAGGGTTTCTGATATGTGAGAGGATTCTTTGGGCAGTCTTTGAGAAAAGTGTTTAAGGAAGTCACGATGTGAATAATAAGTGAGGGCAGAATGGGGATCTTGCCTGCCTTCACCCTCTGCTTGATAAAGCAGCATGACTGCTTCTCTATAGAAAAAGGAAGCTATGGGGCTGTTTTAGCATTCTCATTTCCCCAAAGATGTTTATTTTAGTGTCTAATAAATTCTCTGATTCAGCCAAATGGTTAATTGCTGAGAAAGTCATCTGATCAAAGCAACTGGACCTTATCAACTATTTGACAGTGCAGTGGGGTTTTCCATTATCAACCTCAATTGACTCAAAAAATGGACAATTATTTAGCTTTAATCAGAGCAGTGAGGCTATTATAAAGCTTGGCTCTGGTTTTCATCAGGGTTACAGGGGACTCAGATGGAGTTGCCATGGGTTATAGTAGAAGGAACACAATCTTTGGAATAAGATGTGAATTTGAAACTACCTCTGTCATCTATGAAGGCTTCCCTGATGGTTCAGTGGCAAAGAACTGGCCAGCAATCCAGGAGATGTGGCTATGCAGGTTCAAACCCTGTGTTGGGAAGATTCCCTGGAGAAGGAAATGGCAACGTGTTCCAATATTCTTGTCTAGAAAATCCCATGGACAGAGAAGACTGTCAGGCTATAGTCCATGGGGTTACAAAGAGTCAGACATGACTGAGCGCCCACACACACCTGTCATCTATGAATGATTTCTGACAACTGACTTGACTCTTTCAAGGACATCTACCCTCATCTATACACTAATGAAACTGATATCTACTGAATGTAGGGAGAACATAAAGTAGTATTAAATAGTTAACTATTAGCACCTCCTAGTTCTGTTCTATTATCTTTGCAATCGAAAGGCAATCCTAGAATATGAACAGGTAGCTGGAAAGAACATGACTCTTCATCTTGCCTTAACTTTCTGTCTAGCTTGTTAAATAACTTTGGTAGAAATAAAGCACACTATTTACTTACGTACTTTTCTGACAATTGTATCACAGCAGTGGAAAATGGAAACAGTACTTTCTAATAAATCATCTTAACAGCTCAGTAAGTTTTTAATGTTGGCTTAGCACTTTTATCTGTTTAAAGAAAAATGAGATAGAAATAGAGCATTCTGCTATTATTCTACCTCTGCAAGCTTGCAGAACACACTGAAAAGGGACTGTGCATTTAGAGTCCACTGTGTACCCTGGACTTTTTTGTCCCAATATCTCACAAAAGAGTTACATGTTAGACCAAAACAGTGATAGTTATAATAAAGCCTTCTCTTCCCAACATGGCCTAAAGGTGACATATTAATTCCAAAGACATGACTTTGGGTTATGAGTCAGATTAAGAAGTTGCATCAAGAAACATTCTTACTCAAGTGCATGAGGTCCACATTCCCTTAACTATTCCATAATATGCAGTGCAAACTAATACTGTGGAGCTCTGCATAACTGATAACATTATTTGGAGATGTTCAATAAGCCAATGTCCCCTACCTTTTGCAATTGGGAATTTTGAAATGCTAGAAATTTGCAACAGCCCAAGGATTCTTGCCTGGAAAGTTTCATGGACAGAGGAGCCTGGCAGCCTACCGTCCATAGGATTACAAAGACTAGAATATGACCGAGTACAGACACACACACACACAAGGGCTCCTTTAGCTTTAGAGTAGAAAATAGTGGTAAAAATAGTCTTCAAGTTCTTTAGACAAAACTCAGTAATGACTAGTCCCACTGCCACTAAAGGCCTTCGACTTTATCTTCTCTAAGTCTGTTTTTTGGTGGCTTCTTAACCTTACCAAAGATGCTGCCCATGGTGTTCAATTGTCCCTGAGTTCATGCGTTTAAGTTGAGAAGTGAAATAAAGAGGAAGAGAGGCAAAAATTGAGGATAGCCTAGAAGTTTTGAACAAGATTTGTGGTTCAATTCAACAACTAGGTATTGAATCACTGCTTTTTCAACCCCCTGAGGTACCTACAAAATAAGGTAGATATAGCTCCCAATTGTTCACACACTGAGTTGGGTATATATGTCTGATTTCCAAAAGCCACTAGAAAGGTCTGAGTAAGTTATCTCCAAGGCAGGAGAGGAGGGAAGATGGTTTCCTCCAGTGTGTGTGTGTGTGTGTGTGTGTGTGTGTGTGTATGAATGCGATTTTAGGTAGTTTGTTTTAATTCTCAAAGACTCATATGCATGTACTTTATTCCAGTGCTGATCAACGGATAACAGCTGCCTGGAACACAGTGTAAAAGAGGCCCCTGAGGTTGTTTGTAGGCTTGACAGAAGAGGGGCCAGATCAGAGGGTCAGTGATATGAACAAGGTGGGTGAAAGGAGCAAATTGTGTTTTCAGTGTATCATCCCAGGGCCTACAGGATACAATTCAGGCTTACTAGTATGGCATAAAAGATGCAGTGTGTGTGTGTGTGTGTGTGTGTGTGTGTGTATGAATGCGATTTTAGGTAGTTTGTTTTAATTCTCAAAGACTCATATGCATGTACTTTATTCCAGTGCTGATCAACGGATAACAGCTGCCTGGAACACAGTGTAAAAGAGGCCCCTGAGGTTGTTTGTAGGCTTGACAGAAGAGGGGCCAGATCAGAGGGTCAGTGATATGAACAAGGTGGGTGAAAGGAGCAAATTGTGTTTTCAGTGTATCATCCCAGGGCCTACAGGATACAATTCAGGCTTACTAGTATGGCATAAAAGATGCATATTCCGTATTACGTCCCGTGTTCTGGTACCATACACAAGGATGGCAAAGTACTTGGTTATTCTACATGCCTTACTGTTCCATATTTTTGAACCTCTATTTGTACAACTCCCTTTTCCTGGAATAATTTACTTCCATTTCAAGATCTTTCTCTTAGGGAAAATTTCTTTCAAGTTTGAACTGAAAAGACTTCTGACATCATTACCATACTAAGTGGATCTGACTTCTTTTACCCACATTATCCAACAAGAGGACTTCAGCATACAGTTATAATAAATGGGTTTGTTTTTACACTTATTATCATATCAGTGATCTATTTCTGCATGGCTGCATGGGCTCAGGAGGACCTAGAGGAGCTATCCCACACTGAAGGTCAGGAAGGGTGGTGGGGAGGAGATACCCTTCATCCAAGGTAAGGAGCAGAGGTTGTGCTTTGCTAGAGTAGCCGTGAAGAGATACCTCACGCCCAAGGTAAGAGAAACCCAAGTAAAATCGTAGGTGTTGTAAGACGGCATCAGAGGGCAGACACACTGAAACCATACTCACAGAAAANGCCCCCTCATGTGAAAAGTTGACTCCTTGGAAAAGCTTCTGATGCTGGGAGGGATTAAGGGCAGGAGGAGAAGAGGACAACAGAGGATGAGATGGCTGGATGGCATCACGGACTCGATGGACGTGAGTCTGAGTGAACTCTGGGAGTTGGTGATGGACAGGGAGGCCTGGTGTGCTGCGGTTCACGGGGTCGCAAAGAGTTGGACATGACTGAGCGACTGAACTGAACTGAACTGATCTATTTCTGGGCAACAGATTGCCCTAAAACATAATAGTTTAAAATAACAGCAACTGTCCTTTATGTGAGTAGTTTAGGACTGTCTCAGTTGATGTTTCTGGCTCAAGGTGACTCATTAGGTTGTGGTCAAGGTGTCAACTGGGATTACTGTCATTGCCAGGCTTAATGGAAGCTGAAAGTTCACTCCCAAGCACATTTATATGGTTGTTGTCAGGCCTTGGTTTCATGAAAGCTATTGGACCGAGGGCCCTGGTTCTCCACCATAACAGTGAACCTCTCTATAGGGCTTCTCACAGCTGGCAACTTGACTAGCTCAGAACAAGTAGTGCGAGAGAAAGAAAGAAACGCCAAGTCAGTAGCCACAGTCTTTTTAAATAACCCAATCTCAGAAGTGGCACTCATCATATTTGTCAAATGTTATTTATCTGAAGCAAGTCCAGTAAGTTCAACCCACACTAATGGGGAAGAGGTTCCACAAAGGCAAGAAAATCGTGTCAGGAATGACTACAAATCATCACAGAGTCAGTCTATCACATTCAGTATTTTCCCTAACTGGGTTGAAACCAAAATTAATTGTTCTGTACTTTCCTAGCATCTGTCTAGTGTTTGGCACAGTAAACAATGAAGAAAGGAGGGAGGAGAAAGAGAAGGCAAGAGCCAGCAAAGTCAATCATAAATTAAGTTCCTTAACTACTGGCAATGACCAATCTATAAAACTATTGCTCAGGAGAGAGAAACACAATTTGAATATCTTAGCCAAGACGGAAATCACATGGACTTTCTAGCATTATGGCCTTTGATTATGCCATTTAGCGAAAAAAGAATTTGTAGTTTAGAGCCGCTATAAAGATCTGGAAAAGAATCTCTGAATTTAGAAATATAAAGCTAATTATATTCATTTTCCTGGTTCATGGAGGTTCCTTGTAGTATATTTTATGACCAAAAGGCCCTGTGGCTGAAACACTGACATTTATGGATGCAGTTTTATGTAATAAACAGAATTCAATTATCTTAAATGGGTTTTCTTAAGTGCTATATCCAAAGTGAACTCTAATTTAGGCTGATTTCTTTTCAAATGATAAATGGAGAAATGTCAAGTCTCTCGCTTTAAAATACTTGATATGACATTTTTCCCATTGAAATATAGCTCTCAGTCCATCCCTCCCTTCCTCCTTCACTCTCTCCATAAACATGTAGGTGATAGGAAAATGCAAGTGATTAAAATTTGGTGCCTACTCTCAGAATTCAGCACATGTACATCCAGATACACATGCAATCAAATAATCAAAATATAATGTGAAATAACAATTATATAATGTGAATAAACTATAATGTGAATGTAATAAACAAAATACTGTAGGGTCATAGGAAAGAAGGGATCAGCTTTGTCTCGAAGAGATCAGAAGGTAATAGGTGAGATATGTTATAGACTTTTAATATGAAATAGAGTGTACGCAATGGTTTGATATATTCTTTAAAAGAAACCAGTTATAGGAGGTAGATAATTTAATTATGGGTCAAACTTCTTGAAACATTTAATTCTAGTAAAATCCCTCTTTGACATTAAAAGACTTTATTTGACATAAAGTTGTATAGGATTTCAATAAATTATTCTGTCCTAATGAGCATCAATTTATTTTTTTAATAACAAAATAAATTAGGAGCATTTCAACTGCAATTTCAAGAAAAAGAAAAGGAACTAATGATGGAAGAATCACAAAGCAAAACTATTCATGTTACTGCTCAGAGAGGCAACTGTAATAATTTCCAGTTCAGCTTAATTGTGATTGATTTTGTGGCAATTTAAATGTACAAACAATACATTTATTCACACGAGTTAACTTGACTGCAGCTTCAGAACTAACAAAGGGCAGTTTGAACACTTTCAGACCTGAATTCTGTTTCAATTTCTTTGCTTTTATGGTCACATTAATCATTAAATTGGAATAGAAAAAAAAAATGTTGTTATAAGATACAGTTCGACTATATTAATTGTACTTTCAAGATAAAGGATTTTGATGTTTGTATTTAAGTTTGATTAATTTCCATAATAGAACATTGCAGCTAAAAGAAACATTAACTTCAGCTTAACTATATTTTCAATTTATTATCAATAAAATATACTGAAAATTAAACACAGTTCCATTCAGAGAAAACAAATGTTATATGAAGTCTTATTTTAATTGAGAACTAGAATGAGTGTGAAATGACATGCATTAGCCCAATTAAAATATGCATTTTAGCATTCAAAATGGCTATCAACTCTCGGAAAAGAAGTGGATTATAACAAGGTGGGATAGGAAAGGGGGGGATGGTTTGTTGGGAAGACATCATTGCATACAACTTAGAGTTGAGAAAGTGTATAAAATATGATCTAGTAGACAGACTAGACTTCCTCAGTTTAAAAAGTCAGGCTGGTAATCTGTCTCCTCTTCTCTCAGCTACCATACTCCACGCCTATACTAAAGGGAAGATTCAGATCACTGAATAGAGACCAGTCTATACAGGCATTTCATTTCTTAATCATTTCACAGATAACATTTGTAAATCTTCTATCTGCAAGAAAATCAGATAAATTAAAAATAGTCCTTTTAGCTAAGGCCTTATAACCCAGTAAGAGAAGACAGATCTCATTAAGTCTGGAATCATGTTGATGACAGAGAAGGCAATGGCACCCCATTCCAGTACTCTTGCCTGGAAAGTCCCATGGACAGAGGAGCCTGGTGGGCTGCAGTCCATGGGGTTGCTAACCAGGGAAGCCCTATTTCTAAAGGGGAGGTAGGTAAATCTCAAATAGAAGCTTGAGAAATGCCATTTTTCCCCCTCTATTAGGTTTCTTCAAGCTGGAGGTCTTCTGTTTCAACATTCTCCATAAATGTTTTATTCTCTTCTTCTCTTTGGTCCAAAATCATCATAATTTCTTCAAATGGAAGACTAAAATAAACAGATACAAACTTTCTTTTATCTTCCTTCTCTAATCCATCATTTAAACTCACCTCTATTTTATTCTCTACTTTTATTCATGGCTTGGATATCCTTTCTTCTTTTTCCTTTTTGAATTATTTAATAGCTTTTTTCAATGCAAATGTTCTAGAACAGAACATTTATACAAAAAAAGAAAAAATAAGAGGGAAAACTTATTGAGCAAACCTACCAAGAATATATTTTATAGATAGACAGCTTAGACTCAACCCATACTCTTTCCTGAGCCTGTGTGACCTCTATATTTTTCTCTTCTTATATTTCCATTCACTTAAAAAATATTTCCCTTTATAAATGACCACTTTTTGTTTTTCTTTCAGCAGATATAACTTTTGGGAAGAAGAAGTATATCACATGTGGATTTGTTTATAGTAAAAAACACACAGTGAACATTCAATGCATAAATATTAAAACAAAGACACTAAGGAAAATAGTTAGGCACTAGAGACCAAATGCTACAGGGTATAAGCACTAAGAACTATTAATTAAAAGAAAAAACTTAATTTTATTATAAAATAACTCAGTTATAGTTTATCATAAATTATTTTAAATGCATCGTAATTTGGTGATCTTGAAATTTTAAAATGACATAACCTAAGAATTACATCTATCACATCTATGGCAGGGATATCATTAAGCCTAAAAAGAAGCACTATGGTGCTTTGCTAGTCAAGACGATACCTAAATTAGCAAAAGTTGTGATGCTTCATCTTCCAAGTCTAAGAAATGCTAAATAAGACAACAAATAATACAGAGGCTGCCCACAAAAGTTATGATGAGCTCAGTCATGAAGTTTGATTCCCAGCTGTCATTCCATCTCACTTCAAGACTTCTGCAGAAGACTAATGAACACAGAATGAGAACGTAACAGAAGACAACGTCAACTGGTTGCTGGAATGTAGGCTTATATATCTATCCCTTGATCTTTATTCTTAATTTATAGGGTTATAATGAGAACATATTCTCTATTTTGTGCATGAAACAGCTCTCTTCTTGAAGAATGGAGCATCAGTCTAGGGAGGAAAGGCATAAAACAAAAGACCAGTAATATTGCAGTTATTATGTGCAATAGGGTCAATAAAGTGGAAGTGAAATTGCTCAGTCGTGTCCAGCTCTTTGTTACCCCAGGGACTGTAGCTTACCAGGTTCCTCCATCCATGGGATTTTCCAGGCAAAAATACTGGAGTGGGCTGCCATTTCCTTCTCCAGGAGATCTTCCCGACCCAGGGATTGAACTCAGGTCTCCCGCATTGTAGGCAGATTCTTTACCGTCTGAGCTACCAGGGAAGTCCATAGAGGATCCATATAGGGTCAACAGAGAGTAATAAAATCAATATAAAAGATAATGGAACAAAACTTGAAAAAGTACTGGATAAATCTATAGAAATAGTGGACTTGGGAGCAAGTGAGGTTTTAGAGGAGTAAATATTTAGTGACTGACAGGTTGGTTACCATTCTTGTCATTTATTTTACTCTTAGGTATACTGTCTGTCTGTCAGCAGTGATCCGCAGTAAAGAGCAGTTACCAAGGTTTTCAACCTGGAGTTTTATCAGTGCTTAGTTCCACTTTCTGTTCTTAATATAATCAATAGCCTGCTTTATAGCATCTCAGAAACATTTGAATGAATTATCCAGAGCAGTAACATGCAACTACAAGGACTTCAAATATTTTTTTTAATTTGATAAAAGTCAGGACTTTCATTCTTTAAGTAATAGTGATGATTATCCCCCCACTATCATCTTGATCTCTTTAGGAACTTTTGGGAGCCCAGGAATATGAAATATTAATGGAGATTATTTTCTGCCAAGATTGTTGTAATCTTGTCATTCTGATTATTGACTTTGGATCTAAACACATATCAAAACACCTGGATAGTTACTGGATTAGTCAAGACCATGGCAGGAAACAGGCATGATTGTTTGATGGGAGAGATGAATAAGGAAAAAAAAAATTATAAAGGTGGACAAGGTGTGAGAAACAAACAGGATATGCAACACTTCCGGAATAGCAAGAGCAGGAAGTCCTTACTACCACAAAACTTTACCCAAAGGAAATGGTCATTGAGACACTGAAAGCATAGCTGCCTGTATGAACAGGGCCACCTGACAGGAGCTGTAGCCTTTAGTAAAGAGACAAGTCCATTCTGTGAAGACCTGGCAGATAGTGAACTGGGGATTCAATATCCCAACCTCATCCATCTCCCCGCTGTTCATATCTTGACGGTGTCTTCATTATCTAAACTCAGAAAGCCAAACAACAAGCAAACCACACATGCCAGCCTTCTAGGACCTATAAAAGGATGCTTGCATACTCAGTTGCTCAGTCGTGTCTGACTCTTTGTGACCCCATGGACTGTAGCCCACCAGGCTCCTCAGTCCATAGTATTTTCCAGGCAAGAGTACTGGAGTGGATTGCCATTTCTTTCTCCAGAGGAATATTCCTGACCCAGAGATCAAACCCATGTCTCCTATTGGCAGGCAGGTTCTTTACCACTGATCCACCTGGGCAGCCTTTAATGATAAAGAGGGGCTTCTGGAGGACAAACATAGCATATTTGGCACAGAAGATCCTTTCATAATTTGTTAAAGCAGCAGGGTAAACTCTGGCAGGCAAATTCATTTTTAACAGCTTAACTTTTCATTGCTATCACTGTAGAGCTATTTTCCCCTCTCTCAAATATATTTAATATAATGAAAAATGTATTTTTTTCATACAAGAATTAAAAGAATTGATTCAGGAATATTATAAAGTTGGGAATATTGACTTTGGTTCCATTAATATAGTTTTCTCCTTTCCTTGTTCACCAAAGCCTAGGTCTTTCATGAAGGTCCCCTCTCCCATCATATTGGCCTCTAGAGCTAAGGAAAAATGGTATCACTTAGCTACTCTTTTTCTCTCCCAAACCAGCTATCAGCAAATAGTGCTAATGTTATAAGCCTGCAAAGCTTCACTAATGCCTTTGAAGCTTATAAAAGCACAACACCTTTGCCTGACATTTCAAAAACCCAGGTAGGAGGATAGTTTTGATGTCTGGGATAAAAGAAAGAAGACTATCATACAAATGCTCTGTAGGCCGTGCCGAGTAAGCGAGATTCCTTGGGGTCGTCACTGTGCTGTTGGTCAAATATTTCTGATTCTCCTAGACATGTGGTGTCATTGCACCTTCTTGTCCATTGTGGTTTGGTATAGTCATGCAATTTGCTTTGTCCAATAACAAGTATTGATTATAGGAGGAAACTTTAAAATCCAATGCCTGGTTCATATTGTTAGCTCCTTCTCCCTATCACAGTACTAAGCAATGTTCAGGCAGTGACTCCTCTGACAGCCAGGATCCTGAACTGAATATAACTTGATGGAAATATGCCATCAGCAAGCAATACATCTAGGCTGTTTTCAAAACGCTGAAATTTGGTGTTATATGTGACCATGGCATAACATAGCCCATAAAAATGGACACAATCCTCAGGAAATTAATTTACACCACTAATATCTTCTTTGTATACAATGATATGCTGATTCCTCCAAACTCTGATTTTTATTATTTTGTTTTTAAAGTCCAAAAATATACTCAGGGGCATGTACATTTTGTGACATATTTATCTAATATATACGTCTGATATATCAGGGAAGGCTCAAGAAATTTCTGGAATATTATATGCTCATATTTAAGTGATTATTTTATATTTCACAAGTCAAAGATACAAAAATTGTGTGAATAGTGTAATTATACAAAGTAACAGGAATGCTATCAATAGAGCACACAAGGACACTTCTTAAACATGTGCTTTTAGAAAAATGTCTTATAGCTCCTCAGAAGAATTTGGAAATATTCCCACTCTGAAAAATAATTCCCTAAATTATGAGGTTGGAAGGTTACTTCTGATATTCCCATATTATTGGTTTCATGAGTTCTTTATTTGTTTCTTAAACCGTCTAGAGTTTTTTTTTTTTCCTAAGTTGAAATTATGTCTTTTAGAAATACTATAGGAAGGAAACAAGAAAAGAAACAAACAAAAACCCTGAAAGTAAAAGTATTTAACTTTGGATATAATAACTAAATGGACATAAATATCTCAGAGAATGTTTTCTGTTTCAACCATGACTGTTTGATGGAGTGGAGAAAAAGACAGAAATCACACTAAAGTAAAATTAATCAGCTGAAACATGCCTCAGTGATTAACAAGAATATTTTATTTCTATCAGTTATGCAAATTGAGAACAAGGTATTTTAAGGTTTTCCCAGTTCACATATTAATTCAGAATATATGAAATAATTTGAATTAAAATGACCTAGAGGCATATCTCAAAAAGTCCATATACAAGCACAGAATTATAAACTCATTGGCCTTTTTGTGCTATATTAGTCCAGCTTTGTCAGAAAGTTTACCATTAAAACAATGTTCAGTTAAATAAGGAAGCCTTCTGCTTTTAAAGTGAAATCTTTGCTAACGATTGATAGAGTTTACCTTAATGTTCTCAAACCTCATGAATGTCAAATTTACCTTGGGCACTTATTGAAAATTCAGACTCCTCTGTGACTCCAAAGAGCTTGATTTGGTGGTCAGAGGTCAAATTGATCAGGTTATTTCTGATGCAAGCCTAGCCATTGACCATTGAGAAACAAAGCCAAGACAGAGCCCTTGCAAGGGTATTGGACATTGATTTTGTCCATTTGCACCACACATTTTTAGTTAACATGCTTTCTATAAAATTCTCTTCTCTAACAACAAAGGAGAAAGGAACATATTATCCCACTGATGTATTTTCCTTGATGAAGAGTAAATTATTCATTTTTTATTAAATGAGTAAACCATTTACTATTCAAGTCATATATTATTGAACATTTTTTACATGCAAATAACTTCTCAGAAATTCTGTGACTGTGAAAATTAGACTGATAACTTGCTGTATTTAAGATATGGTTAATTGTATCTGACTTCATTGAACACAGACAACCCCTAATTTCATCCATTGTTTCTTATTGAGAATAACTTTCAAACTTTGCACTGATTAGACTATTTTATCATTATTTTATAAAAACTTTCTCACCACTGGCATGCCTTTGTAAGTGTATCTCTATTTGACTTGTATGAATTCTGTAAGCTCTTTTATTTTCCCTGGGAACTTCTGAGACATTTCCTGAACATACAAAAATATTGTTCAGTTGTACACATTACAAAAATAAATGGACCTTACTAATTGTCATTTGGTCAGCTTACTTTGCATTTCTGTTTGTTTCTTCTTTTAAAACATAAGAAATACATGGTATAATAATTGAGAAGTAGCAAAAAATGAATAAATGAATGACTACTCCCAAATCCTTCCACTAAGATACAACTACTGTTAAATTTTGGCTTTGTACGCTTTAATAATTTTTATCTTATGTGCATATAATTAAAACATTAAAAATCATGATAAATGTAATTAACACTATTGTCTGTTATATATGAAAGTCAGTGAGAGAGTAAATCCTAAGAGTTTTCATCACAAGGAAAAAACATTTTCTATTTCTTTAATGTTGTATCTACATTAGATAATGGATGTTCACAAAACTTATTACAGTAATCATTTCACAATGTATACTCAGATCTTTTATGCTATCACCTTGTGCTGTATGTCAATTATATCTCAAAACTAGAGGAAAAAAGTAATAAAAACAAACAGATCAATCATCTCTTATACAACCTGCTTTTTTCTCTATTAACCTGTTTCCTTCTTCAATGCTTACCACCTATTCCTCTATTTCATCTTCCCTGTTTTATTGTTTTGCTGCTTCTAGGCTGATTGAGCTATAACTGACCTATAGGACTGTATAAGTTTACGGTATACATCTGTGATGATTTGATACATGTATAGGCTGCAAACCGTCTACTACAACAAGGTTAGTTAAACATCCTTCATCTCAAGTTTATTACCTTTTCATTTGTTACTGTTATGGTGAGAACAGTTAAGATCTATTCTCACAGATGTTTTCAAGTACATAGTGTACAACTGCTAGCCCTAATCATAGTATACAACTGCTAGCCCTAATCATCGGAGAAGGTAATGGCACCCCACTCCAGTACTCTTGCCTGGAAATCCTATGGACAGAGGAGCCTGGTAGGTTGCAGTCCATGGGGTCGCTAAGAGTCAGACATGACCGAGTGACTTCACTTTCATACTTTGGAGAAGGAAATGGCAACCCACTCCAGTGTTCTTGCCTGGAGAATCCCAGGGACGGGGAAGCCTGGTGGGCTGCCATCTGTGGGGTCGCACAGAGTCAGACACGACTGAAGTGACTGAGCAGCAGCAGCAGCAGCAGCAGCACCCCTAATCATTATGCTACAGTCTACATTAGATCCCTGGGACTTACTCTTCTTATAACTGTACAATATGTTCCAATTTCTCCCACCACTTCCAGCCCCTGGAAACCTATTTCTGTTTCTATGCTGCTAAGTCGCTTCAGTCGTGTCCGACTCTGTGTGACCCCATAGACAGCAGCCCACCAGGCTCCCCGTCCCTGGGATTCTCCAGGCAAGAACACTGGAGTGGGTTGTCATTTCCTTCTCCAATGCATGAAAGTGGAAAGTGAAAGTGAGGTCGCTCAGTCGTGTCTGACTCTTCACGACCCCATGGACTGTAGCCTACCAGGCTCCTCCGTCCATGGGATTTTCCAGGCAAGAGTACTGGAGTGGGGTGCCATTGCCTTCTCCGTCTGTTTCTATGAGTCTGATGTTTTTAGATTCCTCATATAAGTGAGATCATACAAGGTTTATCTTTCTCTCTTTGACTCATTTCACTTATCACAACACCTTCAAAGTCCATCTACATTGTACAAATGGAAAGATTTCTTTCTTTTATATGACAATAATATTTCATCACACACAATACACACAATGCACACACACACATATCACACTTGAATCATCTGTTTATCTGTTGATGGATACATAGGTTGCTTTCATGTCTTGGCAATTTGAATAATGTTACAATGAACACAAAAGTATGGATCTCTCTTAGAGGTAATGATTTCGTTTCTTTTGGTTATATGCCAGAAGTGCGATTGCTAGATTATACAGTAGTTTTACGTTTTTGAGGAACCTCCATCCACATTACTTGTCCAGTGGTTATACCAGTTTATATCCTACGAACCATTCACAAGGTCCTTCTTTCTCCATATCCTTGCCAGCTCCCTGTTTTTAGAACCAAAGAAGCAAATGCTTCAATTAGATGCATTTACATTCTTTCCTTTCTTTAAACATACACTCTTCTTGGTTTTTTTTTTTTTCTTTTTTTTAACATACACTATTCTTTCAAAGACAAACAGGAGAATTTCTTCAGGGAGCCAGGGCCCTCTGCTGAGAGTAATGAGGCTCGTCTACATTTCTTTAGAATCTCAATCACTGACACTGTTATGTACATTCCTGTGTGAGTGATATATTCGAATTACAACTCATGGTCTTTCATTAGTTGAGATCACAATCCCATGGTTTTAAAGGTAGATGAATCTTGTGGTAGAGAATTTGCTTCCTTTGGTGGAGCTTTTTTTTTTTTTTTCTTTTTTTTAACATACACTATTCTTTCAAAGACAAACAGGAGAATTTCTTCAGGGAGCCAGGGCCCTCTGCTGAGAGTAATGAGGCTCGTCTACATTTCTTTAGAATCTCAATCACTGACACTGTTATGTACATTCCTGTGTGAGTGATATATTCGAATTACAACTCATGGTCTTTCATTAGTTGAGATCACAATCCCATGGTTTTAAAGGTAGATGAATCTTGTGGTAGAGAATTTGCTTCCTTTGGTGGAGCTTCATTCAGCTCAGTTCAGTCACTCAGTCCTGTCCGACTCTTTGTGACCCTGTGAATTGCAGCACTCCAGGCCTCCCTGTCCATCACCATCTACGGAAGTTCACTCAGACTCAAGTCCATTGAGTAT
>SJXQ01009625.1:238030-346363 GCA_006408695.1 Aepyceros melampus | reverse complement strand
ACAGGGAGGCCTGGCGTGCTGCAATTCATGGGGTCGCAAAGAGTCGGACACGACTGCGCGACTGAACTGAACTGAAATGTCATCAATGCTAAGAGAGAGCTGCCAACTGTTACATTTAGAAAATCAATAATTGTGGAAGTAGATTCATAACTCTCCAAGTAAGCTTCATCATCAAGTACCAAATGCAATTTCATCAGGAAGTATTACGGAAAAATATAAGGCATTAATTTATGTAAATCAAAACATGAGCTTGCAAACTATTATATTTATTATTAGAAACATAGGCAACTTTGAACATTTCTCATCTATAAAGTCCATATTTGAATGATGTTTTATCTAAAAATCTATAAAGACACTGGAACACTGAAATGGAGAAAAATGGGTCTGAGAACAATTTCCAGTCTGCTTTTAGCTGTGTCAGATGCACAGGCATAATGTGGCCGATAGTTACTAGAGCACTGCTTGCCATCTCACATGCATGGATTCAAAGTTGGGATGCCAATGCCAGGAAACAGAAGCCCGAGTTGTACTGCGCTTCATGTTTGCTAGCACCTATTGTTTCCTCCAAGGCCCGTAGGACAGGACTGAGACTGGGCGCGCAGGGAAGATGTGGCATTGGGAGAAAGCAATGTCTGATGTAAACCTTCAGTTAAAATATGCCTCTTTGAAGATGCTATATGACAGGGAGCCCAGCCCAGTGCTCTGTGAAGACCTAGAGGGGTGGGATGGAGAGGAGGGAGGCCCAAGAGAGAGAGGATATATAGCTATATACACTTATGTCAGATTCACATCACTGTAAAGCAGAAACCAACACAACATTGTAAAGAAGTTATCGTCCAATTTAAAAACAATACAATAAAAAAAAATTTATAAAATACCTCGGAGCTGGGCTTAAATTACCTAGATCCTAGCTTCTGTGATCCTTTTGTTATAGCCACGTTTTCCAGGAAACAAACTCACTCAGAAGGACAATGCAGATAGTGGAATGCAGTTTATTACACAGGCGGACCCAAGGCAGAGTCCCTCTTAGCCAAGGACCCTGACCAGTTTTTGTGAAAACCTTATATACCCTAAGTGTATGTGCCCAAATCCACCTCCCCAAATTCCCTGAAACTAATCTGAACAAAGGAAAAAGGATACAATCAAAGTTAACCCGTAATTCATATGCCTTAAGCCTAGGTAGTTAACAGTGGACAATTATCAATAGGCCTGTAGTCATATCCCAATAAGCATAATAGAATGTATGATTCTATTAGGTTCCACAGATAATTAGGGTATTCTTTTAGGTGATGGAGAGACCTGGGGCTTTTCCTTCTGAGGGCCTTGTTTTCCAGTTGATATGCTGTTTCCATAGATACTGGGCATATAGCTCAAAGTCCAAAGTCCAGCCCAAGATGGAGTCCTGCTTTCAAGAGAGAGCCTGTTCTGTTTCCTCTTTCCCTCCCATCCTTATTTTTTTCTTTTTTCCTCTTTGCCTTTTAGTTTGGAACTTTTCAGCTGATGCACCTTCAAGCTCAGTGATTCTTTCCCTGCCTGTGTCTAATCTAATCACGAGCCCATCAGATAGTTCCCACCTTCCTGCTTGCATCATTCATTCCTTCTGGTGTGCTGTCTACCTTTTCCATTAGAACTTAATCGTAGTCATTTCAAAGCATTCCAGAATCTGTCCCATAGCTAAGTATATCTCTGATGCTCATTTTGTCTTTCCAGACTGTAATTTTCCTTCTTTTTAGCCCACCGTGTGATTTTTTTTTTTAATTGAAATCCAGATACAATGTGTTGTGTAATAGGAACCAAGCTAAAGAGATCTTCCTTATGGGGTTCTGGCTGTTTGTTGTACAGCACATGCCAGAGACGTCAAAGTCCTCTACTTCTGTTGGTTTTGTCTCCCCTGCTGTCTTCCTTAGAATTCTTCCTTAGATAGAGTCTGAGCTCCCTACAATCTTCTGCTACCATTCGGGAGCCCCCCTGATGGGACTGTGGGGGCAGGGATGTGCTCTGTTACATTCTGGTTAAACCCTAGTCTCTTGCTGGGCGTGTGTCCTGGGCTGTGACTTTCACATGTGCTGCTCAGCTTCTGGAAGAGGGGGCTAGAGTCAAGGCAGCTGGCTTCCCCCAGGGGGGAAAGGCCCTGGGACAAAGGCCCCCTGACAATCACAGAACAGGCTTCTGTTCTTGAAAACACTTGGGTGTCTTTCTCAAACACCCTTCTCCCCACCAGAGCCACAAGGGCCTCTTCCTTAGCTCTTCACAGAGCTCCTGGAGGAAAAGCCCTTTTCTGTGGTCTCCATCAACTTCTCATTCTCAAGCTAGTCCACCCTCTGCTTCCAGGAATTCAACAAAAATATAATTTAAGTATCGCTACCAATTTACGGTTCCAGAGGGTTCTATTCCAGTTAAGCAAGTCTGGGCTCTCATTCTCCAAGTTCACCTTTTTCTCCAGAGTTTGGAGTGGTACCTACACCTGAGACTTCATCAAGTTTTTTTTTTTTTTTTCAGTTCATCTTTTTTCCTGATCTGAAGATGCTAATGACAACTTTCAAGCTCTTCACTTGTCAGAGTTGAAGCTATAAGTCTCTGCCTGTTTCCCAATGTGTCTTTCTACCAATGCCTCCCCATCTTGACAGCTGCATCTCCAGATCTATTCAGAAACCCTTATTAAGATTTTAATTTGCTATCAAGGACAACTTGTCATATGAAGAGGAGACTATTTTATGATTCACTTGCCAAGTGTGACTGTGACAGCCAAGATTAATTTAATCGGGGCTTTTATACATTAGTATTCGAAAGGAACCTAAGGCAGAGAGAAGTGCCTGGTTTTGTTTTATTTTAATAATGAAGGAAGTGTGTGCTGTTCTCTGTTTTGATGATTACAATGAGCTGGTGGAGCAAATGGTTTCATAGTTAAACACAAATTTGTGTGTGTGGATTGTGTTTAGGAATGAAAGCTACTTCAAGCTGTATTTCAACCCTTTTAGACAAGTGCTCAAATGACACGGGGTCATAAAAAGCAGGGGCTGTAACATTTACTCTGGAAAATAAATGTTTACCTCGAGCAGCAATTGACATTTCTAGCTCATTATGTGAATGTCAAGCACGGTTTCAAGTCCCTCTCCCAGCACCAGTGCGAGTACCTTGGCTTTGGGCCCCGGGCCAATGTCAGACTGGTTCACCTTGACTTTAAAGTAGCTTACCTTTACTTCCTAGAATTCACATTCGTGTCAGGAATGTGATCTCCACATTCATAATGAGCAATGCATGTTCAGAGAGGAAATAAACCCTCAGGAACGATGGAAACAGGAAGAGCTGCACACATGGGTAGCCCTCGTTGCATGGCACGCCATCAAGAGGGGTGTGCTATGAGGTTTAACCCACCCCACTGAAACCAGGAGGCCTCCGGTACCACAAGGTGCTGCTCAAAGCCTCCATCCTCAACCTGACCTCTGACCCACACTGCGCCTGTTATCACCTCTAGGCACTATGGCTACTGTTGCTAGTGGTGATGCAGCCACAGAGACCTCAGCATAGGAGCCCCATCCTTTCCATCACCTCATTCCTCTTCTCCTGTTCTTTTTTTTTGCCAAACACACATAATCCATGGCCATTGTAAGCAAAATCCTTGAATCCTCCTCTTTTGTTTCCATTTTACTAATGCAAAGTTTTCCTATTTTCTTAATTGCAGCAACAATAGCACTAGAAAAATCTTCATTCTGATGTTTCTACCTATCGTTTCTTTCTCTCAGTGTAAGTCTACGGAGAAAATCACACACACTTCATTTGTTTTTTGCTTGTTCAGTCACTGAGTCATATATGATTCTCTGTGACCCCATGAACAGCAGCACGCCAGGTCCCCCTGTCCTTCATTATCTTCTGGGGTTTGCTCAAACTCATGTCTATTGAGCCAGTGATGCTATCTAACCATTTCATCCTCGGTCGCCCCTTTCTCCTCTTGCCCTCAGAATGAGGTTTAACCCACCCCACTGAAACCAGGAGGCCTCCGGTACCACAAGGTGCTGCTCAAAGCCTCCATCCTCAACCTGACCTCTGACCCACACTGCGCCTGTTATCACCTCTAGGCACTATGGTTACTGTTGCTAGTGTGATGCAGCCACAGAGACCTCAGCATAGGAGCCCCATCCTTTCCATCACCTCATTCCTCTTCTCCTGTTCTTTTTTTTTGCCAAACACACATAATCCATGGCCATTGTAAGCAAAATCCTTGAATCCTCCTCTTTTGTTTCCATTTTACTAATGCAAAGTTTTCCTATTTTCTTAATTGCAGCAACAATAGCACTAGAAAAATCTTCATTCTGATGTTTCTACCTATCGTTTCTTTCTCTCAGTGTAAGTCTACGGAGAAAATCACACACACTTCATTTGTTTTTTGCTTGTTCAGTCACTGAGTCATATATGATTCTCTGTGACCCCATGAACAGCAGCACGCCAGGTCCCCCTGTCCTTCATTATCTTCTGGGGTTTGCTCAAACTCATGTCTATTGAGCCAGTGATGCTATCTAACCATTTCATCCTCGGTCGCCCCTTTCTCCTCTTGCCCTCAGTCTTTCCTAGCATCAGGGCCTTTTCCAGTAAGTTGGCTCTTCACATCAGGTGGCCAAAGTATTAGAGCTTCAGCTTCAGCATCAATCTTTTCAATGAATATTTTAGGGTTGGTTTCCTTTAGGATTAACTGGTTCATTTTCCATGCTGTTCAAGGGTCTCTCAAGAGTCTTCTCCAGTACAATTTGAAAGCATCAGTTCTTTGGTGCTCAGCCTTCTTTATGGTCCAACTCTCACATCCATACATGACTTTTGCAAAAACCATAGCTTTAACTATATTAGTAACTTTAATGATTATACTGAGAGTTTATCATATGCCAAGAATTTCACAAGCTTCCTGAATTTTTAATTATAGACAGCCCCATTACTCTCACTTAACTAGTCTGTGCCATGCATTTAGCATTTCCATAACATTTTAATATTATTATTATATGTAAGTACATACAGTCTGACTCCTCAACTACATGTAAGCCTCTTATAGTTAACTATTATGTCTTACTATCTATAGCAAAGGTCTATATAGTCAAAGCTATGGTTTTTCCAGTAGTCATGTATGGATGTGAAATTGGACCATAAAGAAGGCTGAGCACTAAAGAATTGATGCTTTTTAACTGCAGTGTTGGAGAAGATTCTTGAGAGTCCCTTGGACTGAAAGGAGATCAAACCAGGAAATTCTAAAGGAACTCAACCCTGAATTTTCAATGGAAGGACTGATGCTGAAGCTGAAGGTCCAATATTTTGGCCACCTGATGTGAAGAGCCAACTCATTGGAAAAGACCATGATGCTGGGAAAGATTGAGGGCAGGAGAAAGGGGTGACAGGATGAGATGGTTGGGTGGTATCATCAACTCAATGGACATGAGTTTGAGCAAGCTCTGGGAGACAGTGTAAGACAGGGAAGCCTGGCGTGCTGCAGTCCATGGGGTTGTAAAGAATCGGAAACGACTTAATGACTGAACAACAACAACATTGGGTATGATTATAACAGCAAAAACGACAGAAAAATAAGGTTTAAAGTCAAAGAAACAGATCCAGCATGGAGTCAAAATAGACTCTCTTCTATTCCAATATTATCACCTTGCTTGAAATATTTGTTTTAAATGAAAAGACATGATGTGTGTAGCGTGGTGGAGGACTGGAACAGTAGGGAGGGGTCCTTTCCTGTGTAAACTCTGAACAAGAAATACCCAGTGTGCAGCCCTTAATTAAAACAGCATTTTATAATGTTAAAAATAGCTAACTCTTATTTAGAGTTTAGGCTGTAGGTCTAAAAGGAGGAACTATAATTTTTTTTTAAGCTACAAGAAATATCAAGGCTTTCTCCATTATTACTGATAATTGGATTGTGTATTAAAATTGAGGAATGAGTTTCATAAAAGTGTTTTTTGTTAATTGTTTATTATTACATTATAATACTCTAATAGAATATAACAAAGACCCATTTTACTATAAGTTCACACTTTAGATTTGTTGCATATTGTATATCACATATTTCTTAATTTTTAGGTATTCAAGTACATGAACATATATAATCTATCCCTGAACTACAGTTTGATGTGAAAAATCCTACACTTCACATTTTATTCTTTTTGGTGTTTCTTTTCCTTTTCTTTTTTTGGTGGGGGGTGGGTTTCTTTTAAAGCTAAATTTCTGCACTGATTTTATCTTACCTGAATTACAACATCCATTTCTGGGGGGCCACACTACACAACATATGGACTCTTAGTTTGCCAAGCAGGCTTTGAACCCATGCCCTCTACAATGGAAGTGCAGTCTTAACCACTGGACTACCAAGGAAGTCCCTAATATAAAGTGTTTTTTAAGATGTTTACCTAAGATGTTATGGAAAATTCGGACGAACTTTGGGGCCAACCCAATCCTGTTTTATGCAGCGTTGCCATCCTAACACGCACAGCATTGTTTTTGCTAGTAGATGACAATTGATAAAGCTCTTATTTGATTCCCTGAGGCCTTAGTGATAAAATGGCAAAATGAGATGTATAGACATGATGTTCTCTTAAGATTTCAGAAGATACAGTTTTAGGTGACGGGAAGAATAAAAGAGAATCTAATAGAGGAAATGCAGAGCCTTCATTAAATTCTGAAGAAAAGCAATAATGTAATTAAGCCAACAGAGAAGAGAAAACTCAAGACGAGAATAATTCGAACCTAAGCTCAACTCCAAAATGTCCACAAAAAGTGTGAGAGAGTGAGAAAACCAGGTTGGCTGAACTGGAGAGATAGGATGGTCAGCTTTTGGAGACAAAAATTGAGAGCCTGTGACTTTTTTTTTTTTCTCAATAAGAGGAAACTAACAGCAGTTCTTGCATGACCCTGGGGGTGAGGTAACAAGTGAAAAGGCAGGTCAGATCACGTGGGGAAATACTGTCGTGTCTTCTACAGATGAGTGCGCAGATTCTGGAGTCAGATGTTTCAAACCCACCCCAGCTCCATCATTCATGGGCTCTGTGATTTGGGTAATTAGCCTGACCTCTCTGTGGCTCAGCTTGTCAGCACCAAAAAGGAGGCTATAATCCTATCTCAGTTGATCTCATAAATTATGGATATGTTAAAGGTTATATGGAGAGAGGGGGAGGTTGCAGAGGAAGGCTGTGAAGGTTTGGGAAAAGAGGAACTGGAACCGAGCAGGACTCCATGGACCTTCCCGGAACAGGCCTTCCCCGTATCCTCTGCTTTAGCTCCTCTCTGAAAAGTACCTAATGAATAGATAATGATATCTGATGCACATTTCCTGAGTTGTTTTACAGTTGTGAAAACCCTCCACCAAATGAAAAATGTTAACTGCTTGCCGACAAATGTCTGTCTAGTCAAAGCTATGGTTTTTGCCGTAGTCATGTACAGATGTGAGAGTTGGACCATAAAGAAGGCTGAACACTGAAGAATTGATGCTTTCAAATCGTGGTGCTGGAGAAGACTCATCAGAGTCCCTTGGACTGCAAGGAGATCAAACTAGTCAATCCTAAAGGAAATCAACCCTAAATTTTCAATGGAAGGACAGATGCTGAAGCTGAAGCTTCAATACTCTGGCCACCTGATGTGAAGAGCTGACTCCCTGGAAAAGACCCTGAAGCTGGGAAAGACTGAGGGCAAGAGGAGAAGGGGGCGACAGAGAATGAGATGGTTGGATGCCATCACCAACTCAATGGACATGAGTTTGAGCATACTCTGGGAGAAGGTGATGGATAGGGAAACCTGCAGTCCATGGGGTTGCAAAGAGTTGGACACTACTGAGCAACTGAACAACTGCTTGATGATCAGGAGCACACTGCCCCAAGCCTCCTGGACCCTAAGGACTGACAATGTTAACCCTGGTGACACCACCCTGCTATCTCACTATCAGTCAGTCAGAGAACTGTGCACAGAGCTGATCTCAAACCCTGAGACACCCTCTCCCTCACTGGGCTTTTGAAAGTGCTTTGAGGAAACCCTTCAGGGAGCTCAGGGCTTTTTAGGGCAGGAGCCACTCATCTCCCTGCAAGGCCCTGCAGTAACCCCTTTTCTGTTCCAGACTGTGAGGTTTCCATGTATTTGGCCTCGCTGTGCCTTGGGGACACAAATTTGTGCAAATAGCACCAGGAAAAGATGGATGGAATAAAAGTTGTTAGCAGCTCAGAGATTTAGTCTCCACCTTATCCTGTGGGGAAGTATCCACAGCTCAGGGAATTTCTCTGCATCCATCTACAAATAGCTAGTCTGAAATAGCATCCTTTAATTGTGAGTAAGAGTGCATTAACTGAATTGTTACCAAAGCGATAAACCAAAGCCTCTTTGGTACATCACCAGAATGATGGCATCACTTGGTTAAGGGCTCATTTTCAAACCACATTCCTGAAGTGGTGCTTGACCTGTAATTAAGAGTGATACTGAAAACCTTCCTGCAGCTTCTCAAAAGTGTCCTATGTGGAATGAAAATATCTCCTGACATATCAATAAACAAGAAATGTCACAGCCAACAGGGATTTCTGGCCTTCAAATGAATGAGGGCTCACCAAAGTGGGATTCAGCAGATGCCTCCAGCCCCTACAGTGACTGCTGAGGAGCTGGGGGAATGCACACATCAGCCATCTGCCACACCTGCCACTCCTTAAGGTGAACAAGGAAACAGAATTTGGCCCCAGATAGCCGAGGTGCGATGAAAGGAATGGATTCAGTGAGTCCAAAGGCTAGCCTCTTCCCATACCTAGAACACTAAGTTCCTTAACTTGATATCTGATCTTTAATGTTCAGACTGACTGCTCCCTTTGTTGCAAACATATACAGCTTGACTCCCCCTCCTGCCTCCTTGGAGCAGTTTTCTCAGAGCTACTGAGATGCTGTTTCCCGGTCTCAGGGTCCTAAACATTCCCACCAAACAAAAAAACTCTCTGCTTTGAGGTTGTGACTAATATTTCATTGACACCTAGTACAACTTGGAAGGTTCATCAGAAAGAAAGAAAAAAAAAAGGACAGCATAATTGATAAACACAGCAAACAGATCATAGTTCTCTTTGGCCTGAGAATCTGCAACACTTTTAAGACTGTGTCCCACTTAGCATAATGTTCTTGACGGTCACTCATGTTGTTATTCCTTTTTTCATCATCATAGATTTTTTACTGAGATGTACAGATAAATACAAATTTAAAAGGATCGACGTCATTTGACCTCAAAAAAAATAGAGACATAATTACCAATAGTCGGTGTGTCTGTGGAGGATATGCTTACTTCATTGTTCTGAAAGCCTTGGTCATCGTCAGTGCAAGTCTTCAACACCCCAGAAAAGCAAGGCTTACTTTAAAAAGCATTATTTTGCCTGAGGAAAGCCATTTAATATCACATCTAGTTTCCACGTTTGTTTGGCTGAGCTTCTGACATGACCATGACTTGTTTGCCTCCCTTCTTACATCATTTGGACTGAAGGAGAAAGTCTTTCAACAGAGATAACCCCAAAACATGGGATTGAAATTGTGATGCTTTGCAGAGTCAGAAAGACTTTTCTTGCTTAGAAAATGTTTCCTCTGTAACACAGATGTGCTTTTCAAAGCCTTGGAATTTCCTCCTTTGAAAATATGTTGAGTCAACTGAATTTTTAAAGAAAATAATTATACCCTGAATTTGGCTCTGCTGAAAAAGCATACAAGAACTGCAACCATGCTTTTTATACGTGTTTTAAAGTTTTCCTGGAGTTTATCATGTGAGGATGAACTGAAGAACTGTAGTCCTGGGATTAATGCAGACTCTATCTTCAAAAGAATGAGAAAGTGCACGGAGGTGAAAAATGTGCCAACATGCTTATTATCATTAATCTTTAGGATCTGAAATGTAATATTCAAAATCTGTATTGATCATTATTTGTAATATGTTTGTTGTTAAAAAAGATTCCTAGTCAAATGAAGATTGAGAATGGGTAAGTGTATGACAATGATAAGAACATTCCTTTATGTGTTTCAAGTTTGAGGGAGATTACAACTACAGACACTGTTAACGTATCTTTCCATGGCTGGCTGCACCACTTTTGTTTCCAGCAGCAATGGATGAGTTTTGTTTGCTCAGTATTTCTGTCAACATTTACACAGCCAGCCTTTTCTGTTGTTGTTGTTCAAATGTAGTGGATCTCATTGTGGTTTAATTTGA
This sequence comes from Aepyceros melampus, assembly GCA_006408695.1. NCBI lineage: Eukaryota > Metazoa > Chordata > Mammalia > Artiodactyla > Bovidae > Aepyceros > Aepyceros melampus. The sequence goes on along the minus strand of SJXQ01009625.1, from coordinate 336,174 downwards.
ATTTCTCTAATGATTAAAGATGGTGAGCATCCTTTCCCGTGCTATTTGCTATTCATACATCTAATTTAGTGAAGTGTCTGTTCAAACCTTTTTGCCTGGTTTTTTATTGCTTCTGCTTTTTTATCATTGAATTCTGAACACTCACAGCTTATTAAATATATGTGTTGATAAGATTTAGCCTCCAATCAAAATAATAAATTTAAATTTAAAAAAAAGAAGAAATACATACATAGAATATAGTTTGCCTGTTCCTTGTCTTAACAGTGTCTTTACAAACTCAGTTTTTAATTTTGGTTAATTCTATTTCTTCATTTAGGCGAAGGATTTTTGGTTTTATATCTAGGAAATCTTTGTTAAACTTGAGGTCACAAGGGCTTCCCTGGTGGCTCAGATGGTAAAGAAACTGCCTGCAATTTCCCAGCAGTTTCCTGCAAAGAAACTCCTGTAACCCAGGAGACTTGGGTTCAACCCCTGAGTCAGGAAGATCCCTTGATCAAGGGAATGGCTACCCACTCCAGTATTCTTGACTGGAATATTCCATGGACAGAGGAGCCTGGCAGGATTATAGCCCATGCAAAGGGTTGGACACGACAGAGCAACTTTCACAAGGTCACAAAGCTTTTCTCCTACGTTTATTTCCAGAAACTCGATACGCTTTAACATTTAGGTCTACAATGCATTTTGAGTTAACTTTTGTATACATTGCAAAGTAAGGAACAAAGTTCAATATTTTTGCATATGGATGTCCCTAGTAGGATTTGTTGAGAAGACTATTCTTCCTCCATTGAATCACCTCTGAAACTTTGTAGAAAATCAACTAACAGTATTTAGCAGGTGCATTTCTGGACGCTTCTCAGCTCCCTTGATTCATGAGCCTATCCTTTTGCTAAGATCGCACCATCTACAGCAGATTCATAGGAATCCTTAACATCTGGACATATGAGCTCTCCAACTTTGTTCTCCTTTTTCAAAATGGTTTGGGCTAACAGTCCTGTTCTTTTGAATTGCCATTAAAATTTTAGAAATAGTTTGCCAATTCTTATGAAAAAACTGTGTGATTTTAACCAAATTGTATTAAATTTCTTCATTAACTTGGGGAAAATTGAGTTATCACCTTATTTAGCCTTCCTGTTCCTGAATAGATCAAACCGCTGTGTTTGTGAAAAGTGCCCTTTCAGTGTTTCTTTCATGTTTTGTGGCTTGGGCATACAGATCAAGCACATACTCTTATATTGATACTTAAGGGTCTCGAGTTATTTTGGGCTAGTGAAAATGGCTTATTTTTAAACTTCAACAATTGTTCGTTGCTAGGCAACCCACTCCAGTACTCTTGCCTGGAAAATCCCATGGACGGAGGAGCCTGGTAGGCTGCAGTCCACGGGGTCGCTAAGAGTCGGACACGACTGAGCGACTTCACTTTCACTTTTCACTCTCATGCATTGGAGAAGGAAATGGCAACCCACTCCAGTGTTCTTGCCTGGAGAATCCCAGGGACGGGGGAGCCTGGTGGGCTGCCATCTATGGGGTCACACAAAGTCAGACACAACTGAAGCAACTTAGCAGCAACAGCAGCCTGTAGACATGCAATTGATTTTATAATACTGATTTGCTAACCTCACAAATCTATTCTAGCTGTTTATTTTCTTCATTCCTTTGGATTTTCTACTCAATTGTCTGTGAATATATATATGTATATATATATATATATGTCTATTGAGTTCATGGGGTCCCAACCCTGATGCTGAGAAAGATTGAGGGCAGGAGAAGGGGACGACAGAGGATGAGATGGTTGGATGGCATCACCGACTCGATAGACATGGGTTTGGGTGGACTCCAGAGGCCTGGTGTGCTGCGGTTCATGGGGTCCCAAAGAGTCGGACACGACTCTATATATGTTACAATTGACTCTGTGAATAGACATATATTCTAATTACACACATATATATGTGTGTAATATCTACACAGGATATAAGCCTTTTATTTGTCTTCATTTCATATCTAAGATGACTGCTCAAATTACCACACAATTGCACTCATCTCACATGCTAGTAAAGTAATGCTCAAAATTCTCCAAGCCAGACTTCAGCAATATTCAGAGTCAGTAATCCTCCTGAAATTGTATGCAAATTTTTCAGGTATGTGCATTTTGGGGAAAGAAAATTTACAGCATTGAACAGATTCTTAAATAGGTTCATGACCCCAGAGATGATAAGAACCACTGGCATATAGAATTAAAATGTTTCTTATATAAGTAGCTAAAGGTTGCAACATCAAAAAGTATCCCACAGTCCATGTGTGACACTACCCACATCACAGAGACCCTACTGCTTATCTGTCAAAGCCAATACCTTAACCTATTATTGCATACTGTTTTCTACTTACCATATTAATTGAAAACAAAGGCAAAGAGTAAAGGTAACTGAGAAAGAACTTCTTTTCCATTTTACAAAGACTCTTAAACTGTAAAATAAATGTTTCTATAATAAGGTCAATGACATGGATAAGTGCTGTCTTTCATGAGGTGAATATTTGAAAATCACCAAAAGAGAAAAGGAGAAATATTTACAAATCAGTTACCTAAGGAAGACAAAATAAAAAGCTTGTTGAAATTTTGATTTTTGAAAATCATTTACATAAAAACAATCTTGATATGAAACCATGGCAGATGTCACCAAGAACTAATAAATGTCAGTTGAATTGTTTTAATCATGTTTTTAATATACCAGGAGAACTTACTAAATGAAGGAAAATAAAAAATACTTTTAATTAAAATAAATGCATGTGGGAAAATAATTCAAAACATAGTGAGGGCCTGAAAATATGCACTTGGATTGGCTCATTTGCATGTAAAAGAAAATTCAAAGTAACAGTCACTGAAACTAGATAGAATTTCTATCTTTCTCTTGTAAACCAAATCTGGAAGTTAGTATTTCAAGGATGGTTAGGCTGCTTCTACATTTTCAAGGAGGCTTTCCTGGTGATAAGACAGTAAAAAAAAAAAAATCTGTCTGTAATGCAGAAAACTGGGGTTCAATCCCCTGTGTTGGGAAGATCCCCTGGAGAATTCCATGGACAGAAGAGCCTGGTAGGCTACAGCGCATTGGTCACAAAGAGTCAGACACAACTGAGCGACCAACACTTTCACATCTTCAAGAACCTAGGTCCTTTCTATCCAGTTTTTTTCGCATGTGTAACTTTCATTATGCCTTGTCTAGTGTTCTGGACAGCACATTTGTATTCTATCACAGAGGAAGGAGGAAATGCTCAAAAAAAGTATGTACTTCTATGACCCATTTAAAGACTTTTCTGAAAATTCACATCACAGGTTAATTTATGTACTAAGTTCGTATGTGGAAGCCCTAACTCCAGCATCCCAGAATGTGACCTTGTTTGGAAATAGGGTATTTGCAGATATGTTAGTTAAGAGGAGGTCCTTAGGGCAGCCCTAATTTAAAATGACTAGTGTTCTTATAAAAAGGGGAAATTTGGACAAGAAACATGCATGCACAAAGGGAGAATGTAGTCCACTATAAGCCAAGGAGAGAGGTTTGGAATAGATACTTCTCTCACTTTCCTCAAAAGGAACAAACTCTGTTGATGCTTTGACTTTAGGCTTCTAGCCTCCAGAACTGTGAGACAGAAAATTTCTATACTTTGAGTTACTCACTTAGTGATACTTTGTAATGGCAGCCATAATGACAAACTAGGACATAACACAAAACCCTGCTTACATAATGTAGGTAGATGAAACTCAGTCCCATGCCCAAATCTAGTGTCAAGGATGCTGAGAAATGGAGTCTTTAATCTGGACAGCCATGTGTCCAGCTAAAATGTGGGACAGTCTTATTGAAAAAGAGAATGGCTTGGGGGCATCAAATAAATAATGTTTGCCACAAAGTAAAAACTGAAAGTCCCAAGTCCCTGCCCTAGATCTTCTAGAGATAGTGCAAACACAGTTTACATTTTTTGTGTGTATATCTCTCTTTATATATATTTGTGTGTGGTGTATCTCCCTCTCTCTCTCTCTCTCTCTCTCTCTGTGTGTATATATATATATTTTTTTTTGCACAGTTGTCTGAAAGTGTCCCAAGTGATAGCAACAAGTGCCATCACTACCTATTTGAACACTATTGATCAAAATCATGTTTTACAGTGGAGTTAATAAAACTATGTATCTTCTATGCATCTTCTTGGAGAAGGAAATGGCAACCCACTCCAGTATTCTTGCCTGAAAAATCCCATGGATGGAGGAGCCTGGAAGGTTACAGTCCACGGGGTCGCCAAGAGTCGGACACAACTGACCAACTTAACTTTCTTTTCACTTTCATGTATCTTCTAGGGTTAATAGAATTCACTGATCATTTAGCATATTTAGTACAGCCTCTGAGATATAATATTTTTAAATATGTGCTAGTGACTGCTATAAAAGGGGCAACCTTACATACCTAGATTTTCTTTATCATCTGACTTATATGGTATTTACTCTATAAAGCATTCCTTTGTTCTTTCAGACAGAATTAATCACTCTTTTCTGTTCCTATTTAAATTGGATATTACTTGTACATCTTCATAAAAGTCATGTGAGGTTGATATATACTCAATCCCTCAGTATAGATGAAGGAAATTTACACCCAATCACTGATAATCATGATAGAATGGGGATGTTAATCCAATCCATTCAGCAAAAAATTATATTCCCTTTAGACTAAATATTACGTATGGTAATTACTCACTGAGGTAGAGAGAATTTTGGCCACCATGATCTCCAATGCTTGCTGCTATTCCCCTGAATATAGTAAGTTGTATGAAAAAAGGGACTTTGCATATGTAATCATTACTAATCTGCTGACTTTAAAATAAGTACATTATCTTGTATTACCAATATGGGTCCAATACAATCACATTAGCTCTTAAGAACAAAAGAAAGGCAGGAGTGCAGCTCAAAAGGATTCTAGGAATGAGAAGGATTTAACACATCAATGCTGGTTTGCAGATGGAAAAAGTCACATGAGAAGGAAGACAGGCAGCTTTGAAAAACAGAGTGGCCTACAGCTAGTCCCTCATTTCTACAGCCTCACAGAAATGAATTCTGAAACAATCTGAATAAACTTGAAAGCAAGATTCTTTCTCAGAGCTTGCAGAGAAAGCCCAATCTGGTTATTACCTTGAATTTGGCCTTGTGAGACCCAAAACAGACAATCCAGTTAAGATACATTGTGCCTGGACTTCTGACCCACAGAAACTATGAGGAAAAAAAAAAAAAAAAAGAGGATGTCATTTTAAGCTGTTAAAATTGTGGCAATTTTAAATTATGGCAGCAAAAGATAACTAGTACATCTATTTACTAATGCTGGTTTGCAGATGGAAAAAGTCACATGAGAAGGAAGACAGGCAGCTTTGAAAAACAGAGTGGCCTACAGCTAGTCCCTCATTTCTACAGCCTCACAGAAATGAATTCTGAAACAATCTGAATAAACTTGAAAGCAAGATTCTTTCTCAGAGCTTGCAGAGAAAGCCCAATCTGGTTATTACCTTGAATTTGGCCTTGTGAGACCCAAAACAGACAATCCAGTTAAGATACATTGTGCCTGGACTTCTGACCCACAGAAACTATGAGGAAAAAAAAAAAAAAAAAGAGGATGTCATTTTAAGCTGTTAAAATTGTGGCAATTTTAAATTATGGCAGCAAAAGATAACTAGTACATCTATTTACTTGCATCCTGTATTAAATGAGTTACTAAAAATTTGCTGTTTGTTTTTAACCACCCCACCCCAAACCAAACCACAGCATATGGCCTAAATTATAGCAGTCACTGCTGCTGCTATGTCACTTCAGTCGTGTCTGACTCTGTGCGACCCCATAGACGGCAGCCCTCCAGGCTCCCCCATCCCTGGGATTCTCCAGGCAGTGCATGAAAGTGAAAGTGAAAGTGAAGTCGCTCAGTCCTGTCCGACTCTTCGCAACCCCACGGACTGCAGCCCACCAGGCTTCTCTGTCCATGGGATTTTCCAGGCAAGAGTACTGGAGTGCCATCGCCTTCTCCAATAGCAGTCACTAGTAGTAGACAATACATTAGTGGTTAGCATTCGTTCAGCTCAGTCCAGTCACTTAGTAGTATTCGACTTGTTGCGACCCCATCAACCGCAGCACGCCAGGCCTCCTTGTCCATCACCAACTCCCGGAGTTCACCCAAACTCATGTCCATTGAGTCGGTGATGCCATCCAACAATCTCATCCTCTGCCATCCCTTTCTCCTCCTGCCCTCAACCTTTCCCAGCATCAGTTCAGTTTTCAGTTTCAGTTCAGTCGCTCAGTCATGTCCGACACTTTGTGACTCCATGAACCACAGCATGCCAGGCCTCCCTGTCCATCACCAGCTCCTGAAGTTCACCCAAACCCAATCCATTGAGTCGGTGATGCCATTCAACCATCTCATCCTCTATCATCCTCTTCTCCTCCTGCCCTCAATCTTCCCCAGAATCATGGTCTTTTCAAATGAGTCAGCTCCTCACATCAAGTGGCCAAAGTATGGGAATTTCAGCTTCAACATCAGTCCTTCCAATGAATACCCAGGACTGATCTCCTTTAGGATGGACTGGTTGGATCTCCTTGAAGTCCAAGGGACTCTCAAGAGTTTTCTCTAAAACCACAGTTCAAAAGTATCAATTCTTCAGCCCTCATCTTTCTTTATAGCCCAACTCTCACATCCATACATGACCACTGGAAAAACCATAGCTTTGACTAGATGGACATTTGTTAGCGAAGTCATATCTCTGCTTTTTAACATGCTGTCTAGGTTGGTCATAACTTTCCTTCCCAGGAGCAACCGTCTTTTAATTTCATGGCTGCAATCACCATCTACAGTGATTCTGGAGCCCCACAAAATAAAGTCAGTCACTGTTTCCAGTTTCCCCATCTATTTGCCATGAAGTGATGGGACCAGATGCCATGATCTTCATTTTCTGAATGTTGAGCTTTAAGCCAACTTTTTCATTGTCCTCTTTCACTTTCATTAAGAGGCTTTTTAGTTCCTCTTCACTTTCTGCCATGAGGGTGGTGTAATATGCATATCTGAAGTTATTGTTGTTTCTCCCTGGCAATCTAGATTCCGCTTGTGCTTCCTCCAGCCCAGCATTTCTCATGATGTCCTCTGCATAGAAGTTAAATAAGCAGGGTGCCCATATATATCCTTGACATACTCCTTTTCCTATTTGGAACCAGTCTGTTGTTCCATGTCCAGTTCTAACTGTTGCTTCCTGACCTGCATACAGATTTCTCAAGAGGCAGGTCAGGTGGTCTGGTATTCTTATCTCTTTCAGAATTTTCCACAGTTTGTTGTGATCTGCACAGTCAAAGGCTTTGGCATGGTCAATAAAGCAGAAATAGATGTTTTTCTGGAACTTTCATGCCTTTTTGATGATCCAGCGGATGTTGGCAATTTGATCTCTCGTTCCTCTGCCTTTTCTAAAACATCTGGAAGTTCACAGTTCACGTATGGCTGAAGCCTGGCTTGGAGAATTTTGAGCATTACTTTACTAGCGTGTGAGATGAGTGCAATTATGTGGTAGTTTGAGCATTCTTTGGCATTGCCTTTCTTAGGGATTGTTATGCTTCTTACACATAAGAACACATCTTTAATTCTTGTGTTTTGAAGTAGGTAAATTTTTATCCCCATTTTGCAGAGAGGAAAACTAAGGTTTAATTGACACACATAAAGTCAAACAGCTAGTTCATGGCAGTGCCAGAATTTTGAATCCAGGAAATCTAGTTCCAGAATCTGTGTAACAGTGAGAACCACTATGCTGCCTGATTTATTGAATAAACACTCAATAAAATATATATTAAATCATTTGTTGAAATAACTTCATGGAAACCACTTCCTCCTTTAAGAGGATGGCCAGGTATTCAAAATAAAGGTCTGTTTAGGCAATTGTTTTGAGCAGGGTCTCAAGTTTGCTCCAGGCTCCTTACCTAGATATTTGCTTTGAGTAGGCTTGGGATAGGACTCTGAAATTTGCCTCTTTAAAACCCAAGGTACATTTTAGATAAGGCCAGGCTGAGAAATAGTTGGCTACATCCTCCAAGAACTGATTCAGTAAATACTTACAGAGCTTCCTTGGTAGCTCAGTAGGAAAGAACCTGCCTGTGGTGCAGGAGACCTGGGCTCGATCCCTGGGTCGGGAAGATCCCTTGGAGAAAGAAATGACAACCCATTCTAGGAAAATTCCATGGACAGAGGAGCCTGGCGTGCTGCAGTCCATAGGGTCGCAAAGAGTCGGACACGACTCAGTGACTAACATTAACTTATTACAGACAATGGTTTTAATATTCATCTAAACATATTAAAGTAAAGAAGGCAGAAGGTCAAGCTGAAGACTATATTACTCTTTTTAAGGTTCCCCTGAATAAAAGAAAATGTTATGGAAGCTATGATTTTTGAAGCATTGTTGTTTATCATAAAGACCATCATAATCAAAGTCATATTAAGTATCAGATTCAGAAATACATTGGGGACTTCCAAACATTTCATTTAATTTTAAAATGCAAGGCTCTCTAGTTTTTTTGAATTAAAAAACAATCATGATAAAGGGATAAATATTATACTCAGTTTTCCTTATAGTTATTTAAATCGCTGCTTACAATTTATGTGACTTGCTGTTAAAGAAGCCTTTTAAACAGTGCTAAGGTATATTTATGTATGTTGTACACCGAATATTTTATCACAAGCTTTCAATGAATTGTTTTATTGTACTGAATTTATCATAACAAGTTATTTATTATATGTTCTCTTATTCGTGTTGTTACCCTACTTGGAGAAAAATAATTTATATTTTCATGACATTTACTTGTTGATAGTAGTTTTTATAACCTTGCATTTTGGTCTACTATTCATTTTTATCCATGATGATTTGTGATTTCAAGGTTTTACAACAGCCTTCTGAGTTTTATGCATAGTGAATCATAATACTGGGAAACTATCTCCTTGTGTATGAGGTTAATAGTAGAATGAAAATGTGTTATTATTATAATATTTTAGAATTAAACATAAACAATGGAAAGTACAGCTAAATCTTAATTCAGTAAGGAATGCATGTATACCAATTCATTTTGATAGAAATTATTTTTTCATTGTTTCATAGCCATGAAGACAGAACCCAGTATTCAGATGACAAATTATGATGGATTATGCTCAATAAATTTTGTTCCTATTCATTTGGCTGTGTCTCATAAACCAAATAAAATTGTCTAAATCAGGAAAATCCAACTGGAATGCTGTATTTTGGGGGAACTTAGATTAATAATTATAGCCTCAAAGATATACACTAACTGAAGTGTTTCCTCAGTCAAAAAGGGAAAATTGCATTATGCTCAGCATATCGTCTGTACTAAATCTATTTTATTTGTATCCTAATTCTATGAATAATAGTGATATATGTATGGTCTATGATAAATATCTAGTAAGTAGACTTTAAGTTCCTCAAAACACTTCATTCCCTCACGTTGTTGGATAACAGTTTATCAAACCACACTCTTAGACATTCTCCCACTTTCTCCTAAATTAAATCTTAATGTTAGCTGCAACTGCCAGATGTCCTTCATTCTGAAAAATGTAGCAGAGGAGTTGGAGATTTTTTTGAAGTGCCTAGTCAATCCCTGAAGAAGGCAATGGCACCCCACTCCAGTACTCTTGCCTGGAAAATCCCATGGACAGAGGAGCCTGGTAGGCTGCAGTCCATGGGGTCGCAAGAGTTTGGCACGACTGAGCGACTTCACTTTCACTTTTCATTTTCATGCATTGGAGAAGGAAATGGCAACCCACTCCAGTGTTCTTGCCTGGAGAATCCCAGGGATGGGGGAGCCTGATCTATGGGGTCCACAGAGTTGGACACGACTGAAGTGACTTAGCAGTAGCAGTAGCAGTCAATCCCCAGTGAACTTGCTTCTTATTGTAAGGTAATTGGAGAAGACTTGGGGAGAGTGTCAGTTAATTAGATAAGGGATTCTGGTTTCCCGGTTAGATTTTTCTTATACGCATTAAAATATGCCATCGATTAATGCTCTATTTGGGCTAAGGATCTACTCCCGTAAAAGGATAATAAACTGTATGGGCTTCAATTTTTAAGCTTTCTCTTTGTCACTGTTCCTTGAGGCATACCTGGAGTTACTTAGCGCTGAGGATGTTTGTTACCACATATTCCAGTATAACATTAAAAAATAAATTAATTAAATGAATAAATTTAAAAAGAAGTCATCGATTCTGTTATCTCTATTGTTTACCTTCTCATTGCTCAGTCTATCAGCCTCTTATAATGTACCTTCTCCTTAGTTGCAGCTTCATGTATACTACAGTATCAGCTGTAATAAAGCAGTTAACAAGAATCATTAAATCAGCAGACATACTTTAAAAAACAATGCCAAGTCAACTGGCTGTTCCGTGATGCTTGAAAGAGGTGTTTTTAGATCAAATTCATGATCTTTTTCAGTGCTCAGGGGATTATTTTGTTTATTTTGATTCCAGGGAAACACAAGGTTGAAATGTAAAAACTATGGAAGTGTTAATTCTATGCATTAAATTTGGGCCGTTAATATATAAGCCCACAATTGAATCTTGATATTATAGGTTTTGTGCCATTCCAATTTCCCACAGATATAAAAAAATTAATAATCACTGCTTCCAACACTAACACAACAAAGCAAACCGCAATAATAAGTTGTTGCTTCCAGAGCATAAGATTAAACAATGATGAGAATGTAATCCACACATATAAAAAACAGTATACTTATATTTTACACAATAATAGCAATTACCTAAGGTGTGAATCAGCACCAAGACATAAGTTTTTACTCTTTCTTAATATTGGTTCTTGAGGATGAAAATGCACTTATTCAATTTTCCACCCTTTCATTTCCAGCCTCACACAGTGCATTTTCTCTAATATATTAGGCATCAGTAGATATTTGTTAAGTGACTATTTAGATTGTCTATGCCTTATAATTTAGCTATGCAATTAACTTCTGAACTGTTCAGATGATACTCTCTTCTAAGACAGGCCTTGTCTAATTCATCTTTATTGTTCTTACCATCTCACATAGTTTGTTGAACATGCCTGCATCCAGTAAAACATGTCTGAATTGAACTGAATGGAACTGAGAAAGGTATTAATGTGACCAAGGCAATCTGTCCCATCTCTAAGCCAGCAGTTTGGATGCACACATGCTTTATTCATAAGCTGGCTCTCTAAACATAATTTATGTCAATCTTTTGGAAAATGTGTGCTATTGATTTTAAAAGGAATGGGTGAGAAGATGTTCATGGTTTAAAGTGGTGTTTGTTAAATCTTGCTTAGGAAAATCTAGGGTTATGCAGAGTGCCCTCAAGGGGGGAAATTAAACCAGAAAGTGATCCCTCCTGAAAATGTCTGCTTTTATCTGTTGAACATAATACATTTATAAGATTTCATTTCTGTAAAGTTTAAACAGTCGAAAAACAGTGGTCTAGAGTGACTTATCCTTATGATTGGCAAAAATAACAAAATAACTGGAAATAAACCCCTCTGAAGAATAAACAGACTACATTAGAGTTTGGCATTTAATGTTAAATGCATAGAAACTCAAAGCTGAATACTTCTATTTGACATTTTTCTTGGTTCCCTCACTACAAGCAGTACAGTATTTCATTCAGCTTTTACCAGACAGATGTGGAAAATGAAAATGTGGATTTCTAGTTTTCCCTCAGTTTATCGATGCAGCACTGTATAAATTTAAGGTGTACAGCATGATTTGACTCAAATATATTGTAAAATGATCACCACAAAACATCTGGTTAACATTCATCATTTCCTATAGACACACCACAAAAGAAGAAAAAAAATGTTTTTTTTTTTCTTGTCACAAGAACTCTTAGGAGTTACTTTTAATTTTGAAATACTTCATACAGCAGTGTTAATTTTAGTCTTCGTGTTGCACAGTATATCCCTAGTACTTACTTATCTTATAACTGAAATTGTGAACATTTTGACCCCTTTCATCTAATTCCCTTTCTCCCAGCCTCCACCTGTGAAAATGTAGATTTCTTATGGATTTTTAAAACAGTCTTATAAAGCACATTCTCCTATGCATTGAAGCTTTAAGAGCTATAATTATGATACCAAAACGGATTTAACTCAATCAGATTGAGGTCATAATCAGTGCTCTTTCCTATTATTTAAATGGTTTAAAATAAAGACTATCTAACTCCATTAAACACATGTGTCTTTCTTTTCCCTCGAGGATCTTATTGGGTAAGGAGGTCAAAATGGTCAATCCTTCCAAAATATGAAAACTGACTTAGTGGGAAAAAATTAACCTTTTTACTCTCATATATCTTTTCTCAATATCCATTTGGAATTAATAAGCAAAACTTGAAAACTTTATAGATACCCATACATTATGAAAAAATGAACAGTCCTTGGTAAAGCATCCCTTTATTGCAGAACGTTTTAAACTGTTCTCATGAGCATTTATGCTGCTACTTAACTGGCCAATGTCCCCCCTGGCCACATGTGGCTACTCAGAACTTGAAATGTGGCAAATCCAACTTGACATGTGTAATCTCCAACTGTATTTAAATATTTAGTTCAAAAATGTAAATATTAATCATTTTATATATTTAAGCTAACATTTTTTATATAAAGCTTTAATTAAATATATCACTAAAATTCAGTTCAGTTCATTTCAGTTGCTCAGTCATGTACAACTCTTTGCAACTCCATGGACTGCAGTACGCCAGGCTTCCCTTTCCATCATCAACTCCTGGAGCTTGCTCAAACTCATGTCCATCCAGTTGGTAATGCCATCCAGCCATCTTATCCTCTATTGTCCCCTTCTCCACCTGTCTTCAATATTTCCTGGCATCCGGGTCTTTTCCAATGAGTCAGTTCTTCACATTAGGTGGCCAAGGTATCAGCATCAGTCCTTCCAATGAATATTCAGGACTGATTTCATTTATGATTGACTGGTTTGAGCTCCTTGAAGTCCAGAGGATTCTCAAGAGTCTTCTCTTACACCACAGTTCAAAAGCATCAATTCTTTGATGCTCAGCTTTCTTTATGGTACAACTCTCACATCCAAACACAACTACTGGAAAAACTATAGCTTTCACAAGACAGATCTTTGTTGGCAAAGTAATGCCTCTGTTTTTAGTATGCTGTCTAGGTTGGTCATAGCTTTTCTTCCAAGGAGCAAGCATCTTTTAATTTCATGCTGCAGTCACCATCTGCAGTGATTTTGGAGCCCAAGAAAATAAAGTCTGTCACTGTTTCCATTGTTTCCCCATCTATTTGCCATGAAGTGAAGGGATCGGATGCCATGATCTTAGTTTTTTGAATGTTGAGTTTTAAGCCAGGTTTTTCACTCTCCTCTTTGACTTTCATCAAGAGGCTCTTTAGTTCCTCTTTGCTTTCTGCCATAAGGGTGGCTTGATTTATTTTGAAGATAAAGTCACCATCTTGTACCTCATTTCTAGAAATTATATTTGTTGCCAGGCCCCTTTCATCAATACCTCAGATTCTCCATGTGGACAAATACAATACCAGTATATTCTATTGTCATTCTTTATAGATACTATGTTCCATATGTAGATCAACTTTTAGGCCCTGCTCTTTTTCTTCTGTAATCTCAACAATTCCCATTCCTATCAATGCCATAAGAGATAGAAAACAAACTGGGTTAAGAATATAAGTGAGAAAAATCAAGGCATATTCAGGAGTAAAGGCCATTCTCTTGGATCCTAGCCCATTGCTTTTTGTACTTGAATAGTTGGGAAATAAAACCTGCATAAAGATGCCTGTTCACATACACATATACACAGAGAGAACTAATCTTTCCATAAATCACTGTGCCATGAACCTATTGAAGATATCAAAACACAAAAAGTATACATCATATGAAATTTAAACAAACCTCTAGTATATGTCATTTCCAAGTAAGATGGTAGGTGTTGCAAGAGGGCATCAGAGGGCAGACACACTGAAACCATACTCACAGAAAACTAGTCAATCTAATTACACTAGGGCCACAGCATTGTCTAATTCAATGAAGCTAAGCCATGCCATATGGGGCCACCCAAGATGGGCAGGCATGGTGCAGAGGTCTGACAGAATGTGGTCCACTGGAGAAGGGAATGGCAAACCATTTCAGTATTCTTGCCTTGAGAACTCCATGTACAGTATGAAAATGTAAAATGATAGGATACTGAAAGAGGAACTCCCCAGGTCAGTAGGTGCCAATATGCTACTGGAGATCAGTGGAGAAATAACTCCAGACAGAATGAAGGGATGGAGCCAAAGCAAAAACAATACCCAGATGTGGATGTGAATGATGATAGAAGCAAGATCCAATGATGTAAAGAACAATATTGCATAGGAACCTGGAACGTCAGGTCCATGAATCAAGGCAAATTGGAAGTGGCCAAACAGGAGATGGCAAGAGTGAACGTCTACATTCTAGGAATCAGTGAACTAAAATGGACTGGAATGGGTGAATTTAACTCAGATGACCATTCTATCTACTACTGCGGGCAGGAATACCTCAGAAGAAATGGAGTAGCCATCATGGTCAACAAAAGAGTCCAAAATGCAGTACTTGGATGCAATCTCAAAAATGACAGAATGATCTCTCTTCACTTCCAAGGCAAACCATGCAATATCACGGTAATCCAAGTCTATGCCCCAACCAGTAATGCTGAAGAAGCTGAAGTGGAACATTTCTATGAAGATCTACAAGACCTTTTAGAACTAAAACCCCCAAAAGATGTCCTTTTCAATATAAGGGACTGTAATGCAAAAGTAGGAAGTCAAGAAACACCTGGAGTAATGGGAAAATTTGGCCTTGGAATGCGGAATGAAGCAGGGCAAAGACTAATACAGTCTTGCCAAGAAAATGCACTGGTCATAGCAAACACCCTCTTCCAATAACACAAGAGAAGACTCTACACATGGACATCATCAGATGGTCAACACCAAAATCAGACTGATTATATTCTTTGCAGCAAAAGATGGAGAAGCTCTATACAGTCACCAAAAACAAGACTAGGAGCTGACTGTGGCTCAGATCATGAACTCATTGCCAAATTCAGAATGAAACTGAAGAAAGTAGGGAAACCACTGGACCATTCAGGTATGACCTAAATCCAATCCCTTATGATTATACAGTGAAAGTGAGAAATATATTTAAGGGTCTAGATCTGATAGACAGAGTGCCTGATGAACTATGGAATGAGGTTCATGACATTTTACAGGAGACAGGGAACAAGAATATCTCCATGCAAAAGAAATGCAAAAAAGCAAAATGGCTGTCTGGGGAGATCTTACAAATAGCTGTGAAAAGAAGAGAAGNGGGGCTGGATGGGGGCAGGGTGGGGGCGGGGGCGGGGCGTCCCAGTTGTGCTCTCAGGGGTCGCCATTGCGGCTGGGAACGGCCATTTCATGTGCTCCTGAGTCCCCATCCATCGGCATCCAGTGAGTGGAGTGGACAGGTGTGGACCACAGGTAAGGGAACTGGGACTCGGTGGAGCAGGGAAACCAGGTTTTCTGCCCTCTCTGTTGGCACAGTCTGGGAGCCCTCTAACCTTGCGATCGCAGAAAGGCCTCGCCTTTGGGATCAAGGCCTTTATTGCTTTACCCCTTCGCATAAAGCTCAGACCCCAGCGGTTTTCCCAAGCAGTCTAGTGCCTGCTGGAAGTCCAAGGGATTTATCCTGCCTGGTGATTTCACCTGCAAGGACTTCATAACCCTTACTCTGGCCGGCTGGCCCAGCCCTGCTTCTGGCACTTTGCAGCCCAGTGGGCCCTTGACCACCTGCTGGGATGGGAAAGGGACGGGTCCATGAATTGCACCCTAGAAACTTAGTAGGGTGCATGGATTGAAAAACCTGGCCACCCAGGCAGAAAAGAAGGGTGGAGGGCACCTTGCTGCCCTTTCACAGTGGAATCTGTGGCTGTCCTGCTGAGAGGGGGGGGCCTTTCCATGGGGACCCTGTGCAGTAAGTTTGGTGTTTTGGAACTGAATAATTAGAACGTGTAAAAATTTTAAATTATGTGGTGATTTAATTTAAAAAAAAAGTTCCAAGTTTTGTTTTGTTTTGTTTTGCAAATTGAGGTCTAAAAATTGTAAGCCTGTTTTCCTTCCATTGTGGCATTCTATGAAGAAATGTGCATATTTTTAAGAAAAGATTCAGAAAAGTGTCCACCCAGGCAGAAAAGAAGGCTGGAGGGCACCTTGCTGCCCTTTCATGGTGGAATCTGTGGCTGTCCTGCTGACAGGGGAGGCCTTTACATGGGCACCCTGTGCAGTAAGTTTGGTGTTTTGGAACTGGATAATTAGAAAGTGTAAAAAATTTAAATTATGTGGTGCTTTAAATTAAAAAAAAAAACAAACCAAACTCCAAGTGTTTTTTTTTTTTTTTTTTTGCAAATTGAGGTCTAAAAATTGTAGGCCTGTTTTCCTTCCATTGTGGCATTCTATATAGAAATGTGCGTATTTTTAAGAAAAGAGTCAGAAAAGTGAGGGAAACAGAAAACCCAGAGGTGCCCCTGTAGTTTGGGAAGGCCTTAGAAGGTCACTTGTAAAATGCTGCTGGCTGTCAGGAGGCAGTCTCTTCCTGTGGCTGAGGGCACAGATCTCTGCAGCCTTGTTCTTTGCATGGATGTTCTTGTTTGTGAAAATCCAGCTCATGTATTTACCGCCTCACCCCTAATCTCCACCATTTATTCAAAGAACTTCTGTCCTTGCTTTTTTTTTTTTTTAACATTGAATTATTTTCGACTATGCTGGGTCTTTGTTGCTAGATGTGTAGTTGCAGTGAGCAGAGGCTGCCCTCTAGTTGCCGTGCCATGGCTTCTCATTGCAGTGCTTTCTCTGGTTGCAGAACTTGGGCTCTGGAGCATGCAAGTACTTCAATAGTTGTACGGGGGCTTAGTTGCCCCTGGGTATGTGGAATCTTCTAGCACCAGGGAGTGAACCCATGTTCCCTGCATTGGTAGGCAGATCCTTTGCCTCCGGACCACCAGGGATATTTCCTGTTCCCTGTCATTAGAGAATGATATGTAAAACATACATGTAGGTGCTAAAGATGCTCAGCTGACAATACTTGGAAATATATACATGTATTCGAGCTTACCTTTGAACATACTCAGTTAAAGGTAATCTGTGATGATGTCTCCATGGATCTTGTAACCTTTCCTCTTGTTTCTCCGTAACTTCCCATTCCAGTGGTAAGACACCTGGCTTCCACCACTTGTCATGTATAGAATCCAGTGCTTTTCCCATGTAGTTACTGAAAAAACTGTCAGACTGTCTTCCAAAGGGGGCTGTGCATGCATCCCACCAGTATCTTGAGTATGTTTCTGTATAATAGTTTGCTATCAGTATACCCTCAGTGGCCAGGTGTCTATTTCAGTCTTTACCAATTATGAATGGGCTTGTTTGCTCTAGTGTTCTTTGACAATTTGAGTAGAGATTCTTTGTCAGATACGCATTTTTTAGGAAAACAATTGTATTTATTTCTGGCTGGGTTGGGTCTTCGGGTGTGGGCTTTTCCCTAGTTGGGGTGAGCATGGGCCTTAACTAGTGGTGTGCGGGCTTCTTGCTGCAGCGGCTCCTCTTGTTGCAGGGCGTGGGCTCGTATAATAGTTTGCTGTCAGTATACCCTCAGTGGCCAGGTGTCTACTTCAGTCTTTACCAGTTATGAATGGGCTTGTTTGCTCTAGTGTTCTTGGACAATTTGAGTAGAGATTCTTTGTCAGATACGCATTTTTTAGGAAAACAATTGTATTTGTTTCTGGCTGGGTTGGGTCTTCGGGTGTGGGCTTTTCCCTAGTTGGGGTGCGCGTGGGCCTTAACTAGTGGTGTGCGGGCTTCTCGATGCAGCGGCTCCTCTTGTTGCGGGGCACGGGCTCACGGGCTTCAGTGGCTGCAGTGCGTGAGCTCAGCATTGCGGCTTCCAGGGTCTAGAGCACGGGCTCGCCGCTGTGGCCCCGGGCTCCATAGCATGTGGGATCTTACCATAGCAGGGACCATGCCTGCGTGTTCAGCACGGGCAGGCGGACTCTTTACCACGGAGCCGCCAGGGAAGCCCTCAGGCATATTTTTCATTCTGGTTTTCCACACATGTACCTGATGAGAGAGGCCAGGATCAAGAGGCCTGGCCACTGGGAGTCCTCAGCCACACTTCTGGCTGTGCCATCCAAAGCTCTGGGGCCTTTGGTGAGCACCTCAGTTTCCCTGGGACTGTTTCCTCCCCTCGGAAATGCCCTGCTGATGGACTGTAGCCCACCAAGCTCCTCTGTCCCTGGGATTTCTGAGGCCAGAATACTGGAGGGGGTGCCATATCCTTCTCTACAAGGTAGCATTTGGAAGATATTTTCTCCTGGATCGTAGTTTTGGTGAAGGAAGGGAGATCCCTTCCAGGTCTTGAGAGTGGCTTCTTGTCTGACACTTGGAAATGAATTGTCCGAGGAGAGGAGTGCCGTCCAAGCGAGAGACTTTATTGGGAAGGGCTGCCGGAGCGGAGGGCAGGAGGGTGAGGGAAACGGAGAGAACTGCTCTGCCACGTGGCTCAAGTCTCAGATTTTCTGGTCATTGAGTAGGTTTCTGGTTTGTCTCTTGCCAGTCATTCTGAATTGGGATCCTTCCTGGGGGCACACACATCACTCAGCCGAGATGGATTCCAGTGAGGAGGATCCTGGGAAGTTGGTAGGACCTCTGCACTGCAGTCTCCCATCTCTTTTTGACCTCTCCAGAATCCTGGTTTGTGGTAGCTTGTTAGTTCCTTGTTCCTTACCAGGACCTCCTGTTGTAAGATGACTCCTGCAAGTGCTTTTTCTTCTCTGTTGCCTGGTAAGGGTGGGTGGTCAGTGGTTCATTTCACAGTTTGTCTTTTGGTTCTCACGAATAAGTTCCTTCACAGAGTTCAGTTCAGTTCAGTTCAGTCGCGCAGTCGTGTCCAACTCTTTGCGACCCCATGAATCGCAGCACGCCAGGCCTCCCTGTCCATCACCAACTCCCAGATTTCACTCAGACTCAAGTCCATTGAGTCTGTGATGCCATCCAGCCATCTCATCCTCGGTCATCCCTTTCTCCTCCTGCCCCCATTCCCTCCCAGCATCAGGGTCTTTTCCAATGAGTCAACTCTTCGCATAAGGTGCCCAAAGTACTGGAGCTTCAGTTTTAGCATCATTCCTTCCAAAGAAATCCCAGGGTTGATCTCATTCAGAATGGACTGGTTGGATCTCCTTGCAGTCCAAGGGACTCTCAAGAGTCTTCTCCAACACCACAGTTCAAAAGCATCAATTCTTCGGCGCTCAGCCTTCTTCACAGTCCAACTCTCACATCCATACATGACCACAGGAAAAACCATAGCCTTGACTAGACGGACCTTAGTCGGCAAAGTAATGTCTCTGCTTTTGAATATACTATCTAGGTTGGTCATAACTTTAAGAGATTCTTTGTCAGATACGCATTTTTTAGGAAAACAATTGTATTTGTTTCTGGCTGGGTTGGGTCTTCGGGTGTGGGTTTTTCCCTAGTTGGGGTGAACGTGGGCCTTAACTAGTGGTGTGCAGGCTTCTCGCTGCAGCAGCTCCTCTTGTTGCAGGGCGCGGGCTCGCGGGCTTCAGTGGCTGCAGTGCGTGAGCTCGGCATCACAGCTTCCAGGGTCTAGAGCACGGGCTCGGCAGCTGTGGCCCCCGGGCTCCATAGCATGTGGGATCTTCCCATAGCAGGGACCACGCCTGCATGTCCAGCACGGGCAGGCGGACTCTTTACCACAGAGCCTCCAGGGAAGCCCTCAGGCATATTTTTGATTCTAGTTTTCCACAAATGTACCTGGTGAGAGAGGCCAGGATCAAGAGGCCTGGCCGCTGGGAGTCCTCAGCCGCAGTTCTGGCTGTGCCATCCAAAGCTCTGGGGCCTTGGTGAGCACCTCAGCTTCCCTGGGACTATTTCCTCCCCTCAGAAATGCCCTGCTGATGGACTGTCGCCCACCAAGCTCCTCTGTCCCTGGGATTTCTGAGGCCAGAATACTGGAGGGGGTGCCATATCCTTCTCTACAAGGTAGCATTTGGAAGATATTTTCTCCTGGATTGTGGTTTTGATGAAGGAAGGGGGATCCCTTCCAGGGCTTGACAGTGGCTTCTTGTCTGACACTTGTAAGTGAATATGCTGGAGTCCTCAGCCGCAGTTCTGGCTGTGCCATCCAAAGCCCTGGGGCCTTGGTGAGCACCTCAGCTTCCCTGGGACTGTTTCCTCCCCTCAGAAATGCCCTGCTGATGGACTGTAGCCCACCAAGCTCCTCTGTCCCTGGGGTTTTTGAGGCCAGAATACTGGAGGGGGTGCCATATCCTTCTCTACAAGGTAGCATTTGGAAGATATTTTCTCCTGGATCGTGGTTTTGATGAAGGAAGGGGGATCCCTTCCAGGGCTTGAGAGTGACTTCTTGTCTGACACTTGGAAGTGAATTGTCCGAGGAGAGGAGTGCCGTCCAAGCGAGAGACCTTGTGGGGAAGGGCTGCCGGGGCGGAGGGCAGGAGGGTGAGGGAGACAGAGAGAACTGCTCTGCCATGTGGCTCACCGTCTCAGGTTTTCTGGTCATTGGGTTAGTTTCTGGTTTGTCTCTTGCCAGTCATTCTGAATTGGGATCCTTCCTGGGGCCACACGCATCACTCAGCCGAGATGGATTCCAGCGAGGAGGCTCCTGGGAAATTGGTAGGACCTCTGCACTGCAGTCTCCTATCTCTTTTTGATCTCTCCAGAATCCTGGTTGGTGGTAGCTTGTTAATTCCTTGTTCCTTACCAGGACCTCTTGTTGTAAGATGACTCCTGCAAGTGCTTTCTCTTCTCTGTTGCCTGGCAAAGGTGGGTGGTCAGTAGTTCATTTCAGTTTGTCTTGTTGTTCTCTCGAATAAGGTCCTTCACAGAGTAAATGTATAAAATTGTAAAAGTCAATGTTTTAAATAATTTATATTCATAATTTGGTAAGTTGGCTTTTTTGTTGTGTGTTAGAACTCGTCACCAGACCAGAGGTCATGTAGATCTTTTGTGGTTATCTAAAATTCTGTAGTTTTTAAAATTGAATTAAGATGTTAGTTGCAAAGTTTGTGTTTCGTTCATTTCATGTCATCTTTTTTTTAAGACAGTTATTTATTTTATTGGTTTGATTTGTCATACACCCACATGAATTAACCATAGGTGTTCATGTGTCCCCTCACTCTTGAATCTTCCTCCCACCTCCCACCCATTCCCGCCTCTCTAGGTTATTACAGAGCCCCAGTTTGAGCTCCCTGAGTCATACAGCAAATACCCCCTGATTGTCTATTTACAAATGTTGGTGTACATGCATCCATGCTGCTCTCTCCATTCGTCTCTCCCTCTCTGTCTTGTTCCCCACCCTTGTCCGTAAGTCTGTTCTCTATGTCTGCATCTCTCTTGCTGCTATGTGATCAGATTCGTCAGAGCCATCCTTCTCGATTCCATGTTTTTCTCTTTCTGACTGACTTCCCTGTTTAATACGCTCTAGGTTCATCCCCTTCATTAGAACAGATTCCAATGTGTTCCTTTTTATGGCTGCATTCCATACAGGCTCTGACTGCTCCTTAGCCATGTTTGAGGAGGGTCGTGGAGCTATTCTGCTCCATTTCATTTTGGAGTTCCAGTCTGAGTGCTCCCGGCAGAGCTGCTTCTGGGGAGCCCTCTGAGGTCTGTGAGTGCGGGGCTGCCTGCTCTTCTCTGGCGGCCCGCAGGGGGCGCCAAACCCCCTCTGACTCGCGGGCGCAGGACACTTTGCCTTCAGACTGGGCTCCTGGCGGGAGCTTTGTCTCCCCAGGGCCATCAGGGCTCGAGCTCCTGGATAACGGGGCTGAGTCAGTGCCCGCCAGCAGGGAGGTGCTGCAAGAGGGACAAATGAGGACGAAGTATCCGTTTCCTGTGTCCAGCCGAGCGCTGACCGGAGGTCCATCTCAGAGGACTTGGGGGGCGGCGTGAAGAGCTCCATGTGCAAAACGGTGGGTTTCCAGTTCGATTTCGGTTAGATGATCTAGAGGATGACCTTCCCTGATGTTCTTCCATGTAGGTGGCCAGTTTTCCTGTCACTGTTTCTTGAGAAGACTGCCTTTTCCTCTTGGCTCGCCCTGGTTTGACTTTCATGCACTGGTCACATCCATGTGGGTTGGTTCCTGGCTCTCTGTTCTTTCCTGGAGTCCACGTGTCTGTGTTCCTGCCAGTTCCTCACTGTGGTGGTCCCTACGGCTCCGTGATGTAGTTTGAAGTCAGAGGGGAAGGTGCCTCCAGCTGTGTTCGTCTTTGTCAGAGTCTTTTTGGCCGTTTAAGGTCCTGTTCCATATCAGCAGCCTAATATTAGGAACATTTCTATTTCTGTGAAAAATGCCATTGCATATTATTTTGTGATTGCAGTCAGTGTATTTGTTGATGGCTTTGGTTGGAATGGACATTTTAATTCCTCATTGTTCCAGTGCTTGAGCGTGGAATAGTTTTCTGTTTATTTGTGTTTTCTTTGGTTTCTTTATCAATGCTTTCTAGTTTTCTGACTCCTGGTCTTTTATGTCCTTGTTTAAGTTTGTTGCTAGATGTTTTATTCGTTTTGATGCAATTATAAGTGGGATTTTCTTAAGTTTTGTTTCTGATTGTTATTAGTGTATAGAAACACAAGTGATTTTTTATATTGATTGAGATTGTAAATTGTAGTGTTTTATATGATTGTAAATTGCTCTGAAAATATTCAACTTTACAGAATGTAGTCTAAAGTTGTAACATGTATGAATCCTGCATACTTTTTTTCCCCCATAGTAATTGAAAAGAAATAACATACCATATACTATTTAGATATTTGTAAGCATACAGTGTTGTAGCATGAATCACCTTTACTTGTTTTGCAAACCAGTTAAATAATGTGCACCTTGTGTGTGCTTTGGAGAAACTCAGGAAACTGAGTCAGTGACTGAAATGGCCCAAGATATCACCTTAGACACCATCTTCATCTGAAAACAAAACAGGGGCTTCCTGGTGGTCCAGTGGCTGAGACTGGACACTCCTAAAGAAGGAGGCCCAGGTTCAATCCCTGATCCAAGAACTAGATCTCCCATGCCACAACGAAGAGTTTGCATGCTGTAGCTAAATATCTGGCTTGCTTCAATGAAGGTCGACCTGGCACAGCCAAAAAAAAAAAAACTTAAAAAATAAAACCAAAGGAAAGGAAGGGTATGGTTGTTGTATACAGATTTACATCTTAGCTTTCCCTATTGAGAAAAAAAAGAAAAGAGTTTCACAAGACTGCTGCTGCTAAGTCGCTTCAGTCGTGTCCAACTCTGTGTGACCCCTTACACGGCAGTCCGCCAGGCTCCGTCCCTGGGATTCACCAGGCAAGAACACTGGAGTGGGTTACCATTTCCTTCTCCAATGCATGAAAGTAAAAAATCAAAGTG
This sequence comes from Aepyceros melampus, assembly GCA_006408695.1. NCBI lineage: Eukaryota > Metazoa > Chordata > Mammalia > Artiodactyla > Bovidae > Aepyceros > Aepyceros melampus. Next base: position 312,700 of record SJXQ01009625.1, on the reverse strand, counting down.
AAGTCGCTCAGTCATGTTCGACTCTCAGCAACCTCATGATAGACACCATCTTCATCTGAAAACAAAACAGGGGCTTCCTGGTGGTCGAGTGGCTGAGACTGGACACTCCCAAAGAAGGAGGCCCAGGTGCAATCCCTGATCCAAGAACTAGATCTCCCATGCCACAACGAAGAGTTTGCATGCTGTAGCTAAATATCTGGCTTGCTTCAATGAAGGTTGACCTGGCGCAGCCAAATAAAAAAAAAAAATACTTAAAAAATAAAACCAAAGGAAAGGAAGGGTATGGTTGTTGTATACAGATGTACATCTTAGCTTTCCCTATTGAGAAAAAAAAAAAAAAAAAGAGTTTCACAAGACTGCTGCTGCTAAGTCGTTTCAGTCGTGTCCAACTCTGTGTGACCCCATACACGGCAGTCCACCAGGCTCCCGTCCCTGGGATTCTCCAGGCAAGAACACTGGAGTGGGTTGCCATTTCCTTCTCCAATGCATGAAAGTGAAAAGTCAAATTGAAGTCGCTCAGTCATGTTCGACTCTCAGCAACCTCATGGACTGCAGCCCACCAGACTCCTCCGTCCATGGGATTTTCCAGGCAAGAGTACTGGAGTGGGGTGTCATTGCCTTCTCCATTCACACAAGACTGCCATCCTTCTATCTGGTATATGCCGAGGATTCCTTTAAAACGAGATTTCTCTTTTTTTTAAATTAATTTTTATTTTTTAGTTTGTTTGGCTTTACAATACTGTATTCGTTTTGCTATACATTGACATGAATCAGCCACGAGTGTACGTGAACTCCCGATCCCGACCGCCACCTCCCCCCTCCCACCCCACACCTTCTCTCTGGATTATCCCCATGCATCAGTCCCAAGCATCCTGCATCCTGCATCGAACCTAGACTGGTGATTCGTTTCACTTATTATATCATACATGTTACACTGTCACTCTGCCAAATCATCCCACCCTCTCCCTCTCCCACAGAGTCCAAAAGACTGTTCTATACATCTGTGTCTCTTGCTGTCTTGAATACAGGGTTATCATTACCATCTTTCTAAATTCCATATATATGCGTTATTATACTGTATTGGTGTTTTTCTTTCTGGTTTACTTCACTCTGTGCAATAGGCTCCAGTTTCATCCAACTCATTAGAACTGATTCAAATGTATTCTTTTTAATGGCTGAGTAATACTCCATTGTGTATATGTACCACAGCTTTCTTATCCATTCGTCTGCTGATGGACATCTAGGTTGCTTCCATGTCCTGGCTATTATAAACAGTGCTGCGATGAACGTTGGGGTACACGTGTCCTTTTCTCCACACCCTCTCTAGCACTTATTGCTTGTTGACTTTTGGATCGCAGCCATTCTGACTGGTGTGAAATGGTACCTCATTGTGGTTTTGATTTGCATTTCTCTGATAATGAGTGATGTTGAGCATCTTTTCATGTGTTTGTTAGCCATCCGTATGTCTTCTTTGGAGAAATGTCTATTTAGTTCTTTGGCCCATTTTTTGATTGGGTCATTTATTTTTCTGGAGTTGAGCTGCATAAGCTGCTTGTATATTTTTGAGATTAGTTGTTTGTCAGTTGCTTCATTTGCTATTATTTTCTCCCATTCAGAAGGCTGTCTTTTCACCTTGCTTATAGTTTCCTTTGTTGTGCAGAAGCTTTTAATTTTAATTAGATCCCATTTGTTTATTTTTGCTTTAACGGCGGTTTCATGTGCTCCTGAGTTCCCATCCATTGGCATCCAGAGAGCAGAGTGGACGGGTGTGGACCACAGGTAAGGAAACTGGGACTCGGTGGAGCAGGGAACCATGTTTTCCGCCCTCTCTGTTGGCACAGTCTGAGAGCCTCCTAACCTGGCGATCGCAGAAAGGCCTCGCCTTTAGGGTCAAGGCCTATTATTGCTTTATCCCTTCGCATAAAGCTCAGACCCGAGCGGTTTTCCCAAGCAGCCTAGTGCCTGCTGGAAGTCCAAGGGATTTATCCTGCCTGGTGATTTCACCTGCAAGGACTTCATAACCCTTACTCTGGCCGGCTGGCCCAGCCCTGCTTCTGGCACTTTGCAGCCGGATGGGCCCTCCACCACCTGCTGTGATGGGAAAGGGAAGGGTCCACGAATTGCACCCTAGAAACTTAGTAGGGTACATGGATTGAAAAATCTGGCCACCCAGGCAGAAAAGAAGGGTGGAGGGCACCTTGCTGCCCTTTCACGGTGGAATCTGTGGCTGTCCTGCTGAGAGGGGGGGCCTTTCCATGGGGACCCTGTGCAGTAAGTTTGGTGTTTTGGAACTGAATAATTAGAACGTGTAAAAATTTTAAATTATGCAGCCAGTCCAGGTTTGATGCAGGATGCAGGATGCTAGGGACTGATGCACAGGGATAATCCAGAGAGAGGGTGTGGGGCGGGAGGGTGGAGGTGGGGGTCGGGATTGGGAGTTCATGTACAGTCATGGCTAATTCATGTCAATGTGTAACAAAACGAATACAGTATTGTAAAGCAAAACAAACTAAAAAATAAAAATTAATTAAAAAAATTTTTTAAATTATGTGGTGCTTTAATTAAAAAAAAAAACTCCAAGTTTTTTTTTTTTTTGCAAATTGAGGTCTAAAAATTGTAGGCCTGTTTTCCTTCCATTGTGGCATTCTATGAAGAAATGTGTGTATTTTTAAGAAAAGAGTCAGAAAAATGAGGGAAACAGAAAACCCAGAGGTGCCCCTCTAGTTTGGCGAAGGCCTTAGGAGGTCCCTTGTAAAATGCTGCTGGCTGTCAGGAGGCAGTCTCTTCCTGTGGCTGAGGGCACAGAGCTCTGCAGGCTTGTTCTTTGCATGGATGTTCTTGTTTGAAAATCCAACTCATGTATTTACTGCCTCACCCCAATCTCTGCCATTTATTCAAAGAATTTCTGTCCTTGCTTTTTTTTTTTTTTAACATTGAATTATTTTCGACTATGCTGGGTCTTTGTTGCTAGATGTCTAGTTGCAGTGAGTAGAGGCTGCCCTCTAGTTGCTGTGCCATGGCTTCTCATTGCAGTGCTTTCTCTGGTTGCAGAACTTGGGTTCTGGAGCATGCAAGTACTTCAATAGTTGTACGGGGGTTTAGTTGCCCCTGGGCATGTGGAATCTTCTAGCACCAGGGAGTGAACCCATGTTCCCTGCATTGGCAGGCAGATCCTTTGCCTCCGGACCACCAGGGACATTTCCTGTTCCCTGTCATTAGAGAATGATATGTAAAACATATATGTAGGCGCTAAAGATACTCAGCTGACAATACTTGGAAATATATACATGTATTCGAACTTACCTTTGAACATATTCAGTTAAAGGTAATCTGTGATGATGTCTCCATGGATCTTGTAACCTTTCCTCTTGTTGCTCCATAACTTCCCATTCCAATGGTAAGACACCTGGCTTCCACCACTTGTCATGGATAGAATTCAGTGCTTGTCCCATGTGGTTACTGAAAAAACTGTCAGACTGTCTTCCAAAGGGGGCTGTGCATGCATCCCTGAGGCTGCCATCTAGTTGCCGTACCTGGCTTCTCATTGCAGTGCTTTCTCTGGTTGCAGAACTTGGGCTCTGGAGCATGTAAGTACTTTGATAATTGTACATGGGCTTAGTTGCCCTGGGCATCTGGAATCTTCTAGCACCAGGGAGTAAACCCGTGTTCCCTGCATTGGTAGGCAGATCCTTTACCACTGGACCACCAGGGACATTTCCTGTTCCCTTTCATTAGAGAATGATATGTACAACATACATGTAGGAGTTAAAGATGCTCAGCTGACAATACTTGGAAATATATACATGTATTCCAGCTTACTTTTGAACATATTCAGTTAAAGGTAATTTGTGATAATATCTCCATGGATCTTGTAACCTTTCCTTTTGTTTCTCTGTAACTTCCCATTCCAATGGTAAGACACCTGGCTTCCACCACTTGTCATGTATAGAATTCAGTGCTTGTCCCACGTGGTTACTGAAAAAACTGTCAGACTGTCTTCCAAAGGGGGCTGTGCATGCATCCCACCAGTGTCTTGAGTATATTTCTGTATAATAGTTTGCTATCAGTATACCCTCAGTGACCAGGTGTCTACTTCAGTCTTTACCAATTATGAATGGGCTTGTTTGCTCTAGTGTTCTTGGACAATTTGAGTAGAGATTCTTTGTCAGATACGCAGTTTTTAGGAAAACAATTGTATTTGTTTCTGGCTGGGTTGGGTCTTCGGGTGTGGGCTTTTCCCTAGTTGGGGTGCGCGTGGGCCTTAACTAGTGGTGTGAGGGCTTCTCGCTGCAGCGGCTCCTCTTGTTGCGGGGCGCAGGCTCGTGGGCCTCAGTGGCTGCAATGCATGAGCTTGGCATCGCGGCTTCCAGGGTCTAGAGCACGGGCTCGGCCGCTGTGGCCCTGGGCTCCATAGCATGTGGGATCTTCCCATAGCAGGGACCACACCTGCATGTCCAGCATGGGCAGGCGGACTCTTTACCACAGAGCCGCCAGGGAAGCCCTCAGGCATATTTTTCATTCTGTTTTTCCACACATGTGCCTGGTGAGAGAGGCCAGATCAAGAGGCCTGGACGCTGGGAGTCCTCAGCCACAGTTCTGGCTGTGCCATCCGAAGCTCTGGGGCCTTGGCGAGCACCTCAGCTTCCCTGGGACTATTTCCTCCCCTCAGAAATGCCCTGCTGATGGACTGTAGCCCACCAAGCTCCTCTGTCCCTGGGATTTCTGAGGCCAGAATACTGGAGGGGGTGCCATATCCTTCTCTACAAGGTAGCATTTGGAAGATATTTTCTCCTGGATCGTAGTTTTGGTGAAGGAAGGGGGATCCCTTCCAGGTCTTGAGAGTGGCTTCTTGTCTGACACTTGGAAATGAATTGTCCGAGGAGAGGAGTGCCGTCCAAGCGAGAGACTTTATTGGGAAGGGCTGCCGGAGCGGAGGGCAGGAGGGTGAGGGAAACGGAGAGAACTGCTCTGCCACGTGGCTCAAGTCTCAGATTTTCTGGTCATTGAGTAGGTTTCTGGTTTGTCTCTTGCCAGTCATTCTGAATTGGGATCCTTCCTGGGGGCACACGCATCACTCAGCTGAGATGGATTCCAGTGAGGAGAATCCTGGGAAGTTGGTAGGACCTCTGCACTGCAGTCTCCCATCTCTTTTTGACCTCTCCAGAATCCTGGTTGATGGTAGCTTGTTAGTTCCTTGTTCCTTACCAGGACCTCCTGTTGTAAGATGACTCCTGCAAGTGCTTTCTCTTCTCTGTTGCCTGGCAAGGGTGGGTGGTCAGTGGTTCATTTCACAGTTTGTCTTTTGGTTCTCGCGAATAAGTTCCTTCACAGAGTAAATGTATAAAATTGTAAAAGTCAATGTTTTAAACAATTTGTATTCATAATTTGGTAAGTTGGCTTTTTTGTTGTGTGTTAGAACTCATCACTAGACCAAAGGTCATGTAGATCTTTTGTTGTTTTCTAAAGTTTTACAGTTTTTAAAATTGAATTATGGTGTTAGTTGCAAAGTTTGTGTTTCTGTTCATTTAGTCTTTTTTTTTTAACAGTTATTTATTTTTAGTTGATCATTGCTTTACAAATTGGTTTGATTTGTCATACACCCACATGAATTAACCATAGGTGTATGTGTGTCCCCTCACTCTTTTTTCTCTTTTTATTTATTTTTATTATAAATTTATTTATTTTAACTGGAGGCTAATTGTGTTACAACATTGTATTGGTTTTGCCACATCAACTTGAATCCGCCACAGGTGCACACGTGCTCCCCATCCTGAACCGCCCCCCCCTCCCCGGAGCATCCCTCTGGGCCATCCCAGTGCACCAGCCCCGAGCAGCCTGTATCCTGCATCGAACCTGGACTGGCGATTTGTTTCATATATGATATTATACATGTTTCAATGCCATTCTCCCAAATCATAACACCCTCGCCCTCTCCCACAGAGTCCAGCAGACTGTTCTATACATCTGGGTCTCTTTTGTTGTCTTTCATACTGGGTTATTGTTACCATCTTTCTGAATTCCATATATATGCTTTAGTTTACTGTATTGGTGTTGGTTTCTTTCTGGCTTACTTCACTCTGTATAATAGGCTCCAGTTCCATTCACCTCACTAGAACTGATTCAAATGTATTCTTTTTAATGGCTGAGTAATACTCCATTGTGTATATGTACCACAGCTTTCTTATCCATTCATCTGCTGATGGACATCTAGGTTGCTTCCATGTCCTGGCTATTATAAACAGTGCTGCAATGAACATTGGGTACACATGTCTCTTTCAATTCTGGTTTCCTTGGTGTGTATGCCCAGCAGTGGGATTGCTGGGTCATAAAGCAGTTCTATTTCCAGTTTTTTAAGGAATCTCCACACTGTCCTCCATAGTTTGAGTTCCCTGAGTCATACAGCAAATTCCCCCTGGTTGTCTGTTTACAAATGTTGGTGTACATGCATCCATGCTGCTCTCTCCATTCATCTCACCCTCTCCCTCTTGTTCCCCACCCTTATCCATAAGTCTGTTCTCTATGTCTGCATCTCTGTTGCTGCTATGTGAACAGATTCGTCAGATCCATCCTTCTAGAGTCCATGTTTTCTCTTTCTGACTGCTTCCCTGTTTAATATGCTCTAGGTTCATCCCCTTTATTAGAACGGACTCAAATGTGTTCCTTTTTATGGCTGCATTCCATATAGGCTCTGATTATTCCTTAGCCATGTTTTGAGGAGGGTCATGGAGCTATTCTGCTCCATTTCATTTTGGGCCTCCAGTCTGAATGCTCACAGCAGAGCTGCTTCTGAGTGAGCCCTCTGAGGTCTGTGAGTGCGGGGCTGCCTGCTCTTCTCTGGTGGCCCACAGGGGGCGCCAAACCCCCTCTGCCCCATGGGCACAGGACGCTTTGCCTTCAGACTGGGCTCCATGATCAGCTGGCGGGAGCTTTGTCTCCCCAGGGCCATCAGGGCTTGGGCTCCTGGATAAAGGGGCTGCATCCAGGCTGAGAGGAGTGGGGTTGCCTCAGTGCCCACCATCAGGGAGGCGCTGCAAGAGGGACAAATGAGGACGAGGTAGATGTTTCCTGTATCCAGCTGAGCACTGACCGGAGGTCCATCTCAGAGGGCTCGGGCGGGGGGGAAAGAGCTCCATGTGCAAAACGGTGTGTTTTCAGTTCGATTTCTGTTAGATAATCTAGAGGATGAGCTTCACTGATGTTCTTCAGTGTAGGTGGCCAGTTTTCCTGTCACTGTATCTTGAGAAGACTGCCCTTTCTCTTCACTCGTTCCTGGTTTGATTTTCATGAACTGACCACGTGCATGTGGGTTTGTTCCCGGGCTCTCTATTCTTTCCTGGAGTCCATACGTCTGTGCTCCTGCCAGTTCCCCACTGTGGTGGTCACTACAGCTCCGTGATGTAGTTTGAAGTTGCAGAGGACAATGCCTCCAGCTGTGTTTGTCTTTGTCAGAGTCTTTTTGGCCATTTAAGGTCCTGTTCAATATTCAGTTCAGTTCAGTCGCTCAGTCGTGTCCGACTCTTTGCGACCCCATGAGTCGCAACATGCCAGACCTCCCTGTCCATCACCAACTCCCGGAGTTCACTCAGACTCATGTCCATCGAGTCCGTGATGCCATCCAGCCATCTCATCCTCTCTCGTCCCCTTCTCCTCCTGCCCCCAATCCCTCCCAGCATCAGGGTCTTTTCCAATGAGTCAACTCTTCGCATGAGGTGGCCAAAGTACTGTAGTTTCAGCTTTAGCATCATTTTCAAAGAAAACTCAGGGTTGATCTCCTTGAGAATGGACTGGTTGGATCTCCTTGCAGTCCANTCCTCCTGCCCCCAATCCCTCCCAGCATCAGGGTCTTTTCCAATGAGTCAACTCTTTGCATAAGGTGGCCAAAGTACTGGAGTTTCAGCTTTAGCATCATTCCTTCCAAAGAAATCCCAGGGTTGATCTCCTTCAGAATGGACTGGTTGGATCTCCTTGCAGTCCAAGGGACTCTCAAGAGTCTTCTCCAACACCACAGTTGAAAAGCATCAATTCTTCGGCACTCAGCCTTCTTCACAGTCCAACTCTCACATCCATACATGACCACAGGAAAAACCATAGCCTTGACTAGATGGACCTTAGTCGGCAAAGTAATGTCTCTGCTTTTGAGTATACTATCTAGGTTGGTCATAATAAATTATATGAGTAAAAATGGTTGAGAGTTTAAAAAAATACATTAGAAATGCTCTTATAAACATGAATGTTACCCTCATATGAGTTCCATGGTATTATTTTTCCTATCTTATAGGAAACAGAAACAAATGTCTATTGACAATGCTATATAGGCTGAGATAAAAATACTAAGGTTTAAAGAAGTCTAAAGACTTATTTTTTCTGGTTAAGAAATTTCACAAAGTCAAACATATGAGGTATTAAAAAGCTAAAATTTGATTGTAGTTTCCATAACCCTATCTTTTCTGATAAATTGCTCTCTCTCTCACACTACAGCTGAAAAAGATGAAATCATTACATCAAAATGTGAGTATAACAGAGTTGGAAAAGATAAATCCACTTTGAGTTTTAAACCTATGACAATAATAGCAGCTAGTATTATGAGTATTTAAAATGCATTAAATATTTTTAAAGCTTTACATCTGTTTTTGATGTATTACTAATACTCAAAAAATCCTGTAAGGTAAATATTGTTTTATTCATTTTACAGCTTGGGAAACTAAGGGACAGAATTTAAGTAGTTTGTCCAAAGTTGGTAAGTGACAGAATTTGGATTCAAACACAGGAAATCTGACCACAGAATTCACATTGCTCTCCATCTATTTCAAACCAGCCTTCTCATAGTTCAAGGTCTGAGAGTGAACAGGAATTAAACCAGTGAGAAGAAGAATTTGCCAAGAAATGATTCCTCAAAGAGGAGCTCCCCACAGATACTCATGTAGCTGCACACAGCACCTTTGTAGTGTAGAATAAATCACCCCTCTTCACAGTACCATCTGCAAGCTTCACCTGGATGGCCCTCCCAATTTCTTCTTCATTTTGGTAAATATATGCTGAGCCAATAGGGCAGTAGCCAACATCAATTGCTCTCATGACAGCTTTTTCTACTTCACTCTTAACAACCTAGAAAAGCATAACAAGATAAAGATCTACTTAAAATCAGAAACAGAGGACCAATTCCACAAGCAGAACTGTTCAATAGATGCCATCACTCTAAAAGTTAAGAGCTAGTGGTGACAAAACATAATATTGACTTTAATTTCATGGTAAATATTTAACAACTGAGTCTGAAGAAGAGGAGTCCGAATTTATAGGATTAGCCAATTTCTATGGTGGAAATACTCCCACCATGGCTCATTTCATGCAACCAATGTTGGGAAAAGATACTTATGATGGAAACTTTGAGTTCATGAACTGGTTCCAGCACATCATATCATTAACCCTCTATTTCTGGACTTCCACCATCTACATGACGTGTAGATTTACATAATATATAGAGTTACCTTTCTAAATTAATTCACTTAGTAAGAGATAATTAAACTGGTTTCAACCCAGATATCCAGTGCAAAAAATTTTCAGTGCAATGAGGACATAACTTCAGATGGAATAAATTAGTAAATTACCTAAGTAAACTTGGAGAAACAGTTCAAATGACATTTGAGGAAGAACTAAAAATGTAAAAAAAACAAAACCAAAAATCACTTTTTTTTCACTTAAAAATTTCTTATTATTAATTTCTTTTTTGGCTACTAAGTTCATCCTTAGCTAACATTTTCTTCTTCAAAATTGTTATTCTTCTTAGTTGTCTACTGGTTTGCTGGTCCACAAGGCTGGTCTTCTGAAATTATCTATAATTTTCACCTCTCCATTACCCCTGTTACTTTACTCAGTAGTAAAATGTCTTTTGGGTATATATATACATATATATATATATGTGTGGTGTGTGTGTGTGTGTGTGTGTGTTTAATTTGCAACTCCTGATGAGTTAACTAGTCCCATGGAAATGAACTGACTGTTCACAGATGAAAAAGCCAAGTCAAAATAAAGCAATAGTTCCTGCCAGTGTCCTTGCATCAGACTTCAACATCATACACTGAATGACTCTTCTGCTGGGGCGTCAAACATGAAGTTCAGTCTTCCAGACAAAGAGAGAATTTCCATGTGCTGCGTGCTTCTCCCCACAGCTCAGTATTCATAGCCTGACCTCTAAGGGACTATCTCCACCTCAGATCACAAAAACTCCCTCTGAGATGAAAGATTAATCTCTTTCTCTAGGTCCTTTTATCCCCAAGATTTCTCTGGATGCTCTACGATTGGGGGTACATGGGAAGGGACAACTTGGATGTAGAAATTTCAGAGAAACTGCATCACAAGCAAATTTGCATCAAGGTCTCTGATACATGATAAACAGGCTTCCCTTGTAGTTCAGTCCATAAAGAATCCACCTGCAATACAAGAGACTTGGGTTCTATTCCTGGATTGGAAAGATCCCATGAAGAAGGAAATGGCAACCCACTCCAGATTTCTGCCTGGGAAATCCACAGACAGAGGAGCCTGGCAGGTTACAAGTCCTTGGGTTTGCAAGAGTCGGACACGAGTAAGTGACTAAACCACCAATCACGACAGCTGGATTTCATTGATTGTGAAAGAGTTAGGCACTCAGTTGTATCTCTTTGCAACTCCATGAACTATAGCCTGCCAAGCTCCTCTGTCCATGGAATTCTCTAGTCAAGAATACTGGAGTGGGTTGCCATTTCCTTCTCCAGGGGATCTTCCTCATCCTGGGATCAAACCGATGTATCCTGCATTGCAGGCAGACTCTTTATTATCTGGTACACCATTGATGGGAATGATGGGACATCAGTTAGGGAAGCCATTGATTCTAATTTGCTGTGAAATGGCTACAACTGGACAGCAGATGAGAATAAAAGGAAAAGGTGGACCTATCCCTGAAAATTCAAAAGCACTGACTTAATACACAAAATAAGCTACCCTGGAGAGAAATATAATATAAATTAAGAAAGGGTGGTCCATCTGGATTTCCCAAATTCACACAATGACTGGTTCTGATCAGGACTGGAGTCTGTTACTCCTCCATCTCTAACACCATTCTGATTACCTTAGGAGCAGAGGTGCCCAATCCCAACAAAGGCATGAAGTACCCATCATTCATCTTTAAAGAAAAAAGTTTCACTTGATTCATCTTCTCTCACTTTTCTGGCTAGACAAATTGTGATTTTCCTCTTTATTAAGAGAAATCTGCAAAGGGAAGAAAATAGTACTTTTTTTTTTTTTAACACAGAAGTAGGATTGCTGTCCATCCTAAAGGAAATCAATCCTGAATATTCATTGGAAGGACTAATGCTGAAGCTAAAGCTGAAGCCACTTGATGTGAAGAACTGACTCACTGGAAAACACCCTGAGGCTGGAAAAGACTGAGGGTAAGAGGAGAAGGGGATAGAGATGGTTGGATCTCAATGGACATGAGTTTGAGCAAACCCCAAGAGATAGCAAAGGGCAGGGAAGCCTGGCATGCTGCAGTCCATGGCGTTGCAAAGAGCTGGACAGAATTTAGCAACTGAACAAGGATTGCTGAATATTGCAGATCTATATTCAATTTTTGAGGAGCATTCATACTATTTTTCATAGTAGCTGCATTATTTTCATTCCTATTAACAGTGTACAAGTCTTTTGATTTCTCCACATTCTCTCCAACACTTATTGTGTCTATCAGCCTTTTAAAATAATAGCCATTCTGACAAGTATGACAGTATCTTATAGTTTTGATTTGGATTTTCCTGATGAATAGTGATGCTGACCATGTTTTTATACCTATTGGCCATTTGTTTGTTTTCTTTGGATAAATAGCTTCATCAAAATTGTAATTTTGATTAGCCAGGTTGAAACTGTCTGGTCAGCACCACTGAGGTCAGCCCACTTCATTTCCTGCAGGAATAAGAAACAATTTGCATGCTAGAACCCTGTTGGCTGATCTTTCAAAGTATTGTTTTACTTTAAGATCTGGTAAGATAGTAATAAAGTTAATTTTTTAAAAATCACTAATTTTTATGTTGCCAAATACTAATGTCATCTCATTAAAATTATATAATACAAGGATGTTTGTTCAAACTTGACTAAAGCAAAAATGTCTTGGAGGATGCAAATATATCCACAAACACAAGAAATTATAACAAAAAAAAGAAGTTTACTGGAATATACTAGAGATTTTTGTCATTGATCAGATAGGAGATAAATACTCCATATATATACAGTTGACCCTCCAACAATGCAGGGATTAGGGTGCTAACCTAAGCACAGTTGAAAATTCACATTTAACTTTAGAGTATCCTCTTCAGTTCTGCCTCTGTAGCTCCAACCAACCTGGGTTTACCAGTGTGGTACATATTTACTGGAAAAAAAAAAGCCACTTGGCCCCACATGTTTCAAACCTGTGTTGTTCAAGCTCAGTTCAGTTCAGTCACTCAGTTGTGTCTGACTCTTTGTGAACCCATGGACTACAGCACGCCAGGCTTCCCTGTATATCACCAACTCCCAGAGTTTACTCAAACTCATGTCCATTGAGTCGGTAATGCCATCCAAACATCTTATCCTCTGTTGTCCCCTTCTCCCACTTTCAATCTTTCCCAGCATCAAGGTCTTTTCAAATGAGTCAGTTCTTCGCATCAAGTGGCCAAAGGATTGGAGTTTCAGCTTTAGCATCATTCCTTACAATGAATATTCAGGACAGATTTCCTTTAGGATGGACTGGTTGGATCTTGTTGCAGTCCAAGGGACTCTCAAGAGTCTTCTCCCAAACCACAGTTCAAAGGCATCAATTCTTCAGTGCTCAGCTTTCTTTATAGTCCAACTCTCACATCCATACATGACTACTGGAAAAACAATAACCTTGACTAAACAGACCTTTGTTGACAAAGTAATGTCTCTGCCTTTTAATATGCTGTCTAGGTTGGTCATAACTTTTCTTCTAAGGAGAGTCTTTTAATTCATGACTGCATCACCATCTACAGTGACTTTGGAGCCCCCGCAAAATAGTCTGTCACTGTTTCCACTGTTTCCCCATCTATTTGCCATGAAGTGGTGGGACTAGATGCCATGATCTTAGTTTTCTGAATGTTGAGTTTTAAGCCAACCCTTTCACCCTCCTCTTTCACTTTCATCAAGAGCCTCTTTAGTTTTTCTTCTCTTTCTGCCATAAGGATGGTATCATCTGTGTACCTGAGATTGTTGATATGCCCCCCAGAAATCTTGATTCCAGCATATGCTTCATCCGTTCCAGCATTTCTCATGATGTACTCTGCATATAAGTTAAATAAGCAGGGTGACAACATACAGCCTTGACATACTCCTTTCCCGATTTGGAACCAGTCTGTCCCATGTCCAGTTACAACTTTCCTTCTTGACCTGCCTACAGATTTCTCAGGAGGCAGGCCAGGTGGTCTGGTATTCCCTTCTCTTTTAGAATTTTCCACAGTTCGTTGTGATCCACACAAAGGCTTTGGCATAGTCAATAAAGCAGAAGTAGATGTTTTTCTGGAACTCTCTTGCTTTTTCAATGATCCAACGGATGTTGGCAATTTGATCTCTGGTTCCTCTGCCTTTTCTAAATCCAGCTTGAACATCTGGAAGTTTATTATTCAGGTACTGCTAAAACCTGGCTTGGAGAATTTTGAGCATTACTTTGCTAGCATGTGAGATGAGTGCAATTGTACGGTAGTGTGAACATTCTTTGGCATTGCCTTTTTTGGGATTGGAATGAAAACAGAACTTTTCCAGTCCTGTGGTCACTTTGCTGTTTTCCAAAGAGCAAAATTTGAGTTTTCCAAATTTGTTGGCATATTGAGTGCAGCACTTTCACAGCATCATCTTTTAAGATTTGAAATAGCTCCACTGGAATTCCATCACCTCCACTAGCTTTGTTGTTAATGATACTTCCTAAGGCCCACTTGACTTCACATGACAGGATGTCTGGCTCTAGGTGAGTGATCACACCATCGTGATTATTTGGGCATGAAGATCTTTTTTGTATAGTTCTGTGTATTCTTGCCACCTCTTCTTAATATCTCCTGTTTCTGTGAGGTCTATACCATTTCTGTCCTTTATTGAGCTTATCTTTGTGTGAAATATTCCCTTGGTATCTTTAATTTTCTTGAAGAGATCTCTAGATCACCTGAAACTAACACATTTTAAATCAACTATACCCCAATTCCATGAATAGAGGTGCCTTGTGAGTTAGAGTTTGTGGGGTCAAAAAGAGTCAGACATGACTGAGCGACTGAAGAGAAGATACTCCAATAAATTTTTTTTTTAAAGATTGAAAGTTATGCACACTATAGTCCACAGGTGAATTATTGGAGATAGTTTCACACTGAGAAAGGGAGAATCCATGACATGAGAGAATATTGCTTTCTCCATGTAAAGATTTTGGTATTTACCTCTAAGTGGATATCTAGGATATATTCAAAATTGAACAAGAAAAAGTTTGGTAAGGTAGAACCAAACTTTTTACCTTTTGGGGAAGTAAAAGCTAAGACAATTGTCCAGTGGACCCTGGGAGGGCACTTATGTGCCCAGTTGCCCTTGACTTTTGTGTGCAAACTTACACATCAGTGCTGATTTGCAGTACACTGTTTTTAAGACTCTCTTCTAAGTACAATTAAAGTCATACAGCAAACTATGTATTACAATCAAAGAGGAAATAGTCAAGCACAGTTTTAAATATTAGAGAGAGTAAATAAAAACATCTATGGTGTTTCACATGGCAAACACCAGCCCTTCACAGACTGTGAGAACCACCATGAACCTGTCTTTCAGAAACAGGTCTGAGTCTGATCTGGAAAAGGAGAACTTATCCAGACACTATATTTCATTGGAGAGTACTGACTATTCTAATATGGATACAATCAGGGTATCATTTGCAGAGTTAAAACTATGGATACTGGGCTTCCCTGGTGGCTCAGTGTAAAGAATCTGCCTGCCAATGCAGGAGATATGAATTCAATCCCTGATCTGGGAAGACTCCACATGCCATGAGGAACAAAGCCTGAGGACCACAACTACTGAACCTGTGCTTTCGTGCCCGGGAGCCACAACTACTAAAGACGGTGTGTCCTAAAGCCCATGCTCTGCAGCAAGAGAAGTCGCCACAATGAGAAGTCCAGGCACCACAACTAGAGAGTAGCCCCCACTTGATGCAACTAGAGAAAAGCCCTAGCAGCAAAGAAGACACAGTGCAGACAAAACTTAAAAAAGAAAAGGAAAGAAAACCTGCAGATATCATGCTATGAATAAAGCGAATAAACAATGAGAAAAATGTTACTTCATTCGTTAACTTTTCACCCCTGACTACTAAGGGGAGCAAGTCCTCTGAAAAGACTTCACACATTGTTTTTTCTCTCTTTCCTTTGCATTTTCAACAATGTGCTGTGTGTGGTAGGTGGGGGTATAGGGGTACTGGATTCACCAAGACTCTGGGAAAATAAATGGAAGAATCAGTGACTTGACCCACATTATATTTGCAAAAAGACTTTCTCCAAAACCCATTTTGAAAACACTTTCAAAAGTCAATGGCAAAGAAAGAATTTTAAAGGCTGCCAGGGAACAACAGATGACACCTTCCAAGGAACCTCCATTAGACTATCAGCACATTTCTCAACAGAAACTTAATAGGCATGGAGGAGGGGAGAAGGATGAAAGTATCATTTTCAAGATACTGAAAGATAAAAGCTGTCAGCCAAGAATACCCTACCCATCAAAATTATCATTCGGCTATAAAGGCAAAATAGGGAGTTTTCTCAGACAAACAAAAGTTGAGGAAGTTCATCAAGTTTCAGTAACTTTCCCTGCATTACATAAAATGTCAAAAGAACCTCCTCTACTAGAAACAAAAGGCAAAACTTTGAGTAGATAATGACAGACATAATCAGGAAGTTAAAGATTTATATCAAAATAGGTTTTTGAAAAAAACACTTTATTATAGAGACTTCCCTGGGAGTCCATTGGTTAAGACTCCAACGTAGGAGGTGCAGATTTGATCCCTTGTCCGGAAACTAAGTCTCACATGCTGCCGTAGGGTACAACCAAATAAATAAATAAAAACACTTTATTATAGCATAAATGTTAAAAGGAGAAGTATTAGATTTCCTCATTTGCATCCATTATTTTTAATTTGAGAAACAACCCTGTGACTGCTTGTCATGGGGTTTGATGATGGTAACTCTTGTGGTTTCAGATCTTAGGTTAAGCTTCAGGATTATTCAGTCTGAATGTCAGGTTTCATAACATCAATTCCAAACAAGCCAATATTACTATGACCTTTTAGTATTTTGCTGGGAGAATCTTAGCTGAATTTCTGAATGAATCCCATGGTTTTTCAAATCCACAGTGTTTGGCACTGCAATTTCCATGAATCCTTGTTGGCAAAGACTGTTTTTGGTGACTTTGATTCCAAAGAATAAAACATAGAAATTATTATCAAACTAGGAATTTTGCCCCAGTTGTCTGAGTTCTATAACTACAAGGCTCTTCCTTCTGTCTGCCTTGGGCATGGGTGACATTCAGAAGCTGTACCATCTAAGATTTTATCTCTGAACTTTGCTATAGTTCAGTGAATATCTGTTCTTTATCTTTGTGGTACTATAGGTCAGCATGGATTGAAGTAGTTACTTTGCTGTGTGAGTTATGAAAGAATCTGGCACCTCCAACTGCTGTGCAGGCAGAAAATGACTAGATGAGGAAAATGAAAGTTGCTCAATCATGTCCAACTCTTTGTGACCCCATGGACTGTATAGTCCATGGAATTCTCCAGGCCAGAATTCTGGAGTGGGTAGCCTTTCCTTTCGCCAGGGGATCTTCCCAAGCCAGGGATCAAACCCAGCTCTCCCACACTGCAGGTGGATTCTTTACCAGCTGAGCCACAAGGGAAGCCCAAGAATACTAAAGTGGGTAGCCTATCCCTTCTCCAGCCTATCCCTTCTCTTCTAGATGAGGAAAACTGCCACAAATTTGTAGAGGTAGGCAAGTCAGTTCTCAGACATAGAAGGTCCTTTGAAGTCAAATTCCACTCTCCTTAGGAGGAAATAGCCCTTTGAAAACTAGTTTATCCAAAACTATTCCACACAGTTTCATGTGGATCACCTGGAAGTCTGCTAACCTGCTTTGCTAAGACATAGGTGATGACCACAAAATAGTCTATTTGCCATTCTAGCTCACTTTCATAGACCTGAAAACTATTAGAAACACTGACAATTTGAGTGTTGAATTCTTTAACAGTGGTGTCATGAGATAATCACAAAATCTGACTCTTAGCAGATCCTCAAAAAAGTTCTTTAAAAAGTTAAAAGAAATAAACTGTTAGAGGGTTCAGCAGAGTGGTATAGCAGAGGTGTGCTGGGCCCATAACACAGAAGCTGATGGATCAAAATCGCACTCTGCTCTCTGTTTAGGGCTTCCTAAACTGGTGACTCAAACAGTAAAAAAATCTGTCTGCAGTGCAGGAGACCTTGGTTTGATCCCTGGGTCAGAAGATTCCCTGGAGAAGGGAATGGCAACCCACTCCAGTATTCTTACCTGGAGAATCCCATGGACAGAGGAGCTGGAAGGGTTACAGTTTGGGAGGTGGCAGAGTCAGACCCCTGAGCAACTAACACTTTCACTTTCAAACTGTTCGAAGGAATAAAAATTGGACCCCACATTGTTTATCTCAACACTAGACTATTTTTAGAGTAGTTGTTGGATTGACAGGGAAATCCCTTCTCTTCACCCTCCCGCCACACTTTGCCCTGTTATTAGCATTTTGCGTTGCTGTGCAACTTTTGTTAAAACTGATGAGCTAATATTGATACTTTACTATTAAGCAAGGGCCTTAGAGTGCAAAACAATTCAAACTTTTAGTTGTACAGCAGCCCTATGCATACTAAAAAATGCATATTGACATAAGAATCCACCATTACTGTATACATAATATAGAATAGTTTTACCCCCTGAACATTTTGTGTGCTCCAGTATCCATCTTTCCCTTCCTTTCCTCTTCCAAATCCCTGGCAACATTGATCTTTTTACCCTTTTTATATTTTGCTTTTTCCAGAATGTTATACAATGGAATCATATATATAGCATGTAGATTTTTAAGGCTACTTTTTTCACATAGCAATATGCATTTAATTTTCCTCCGTGGCTTTTCATATCCTGATAGTTTATTTCTTATCACTGAATAAGATTCTACTGATGGATAAAATTATGTCTCTGTATCCAATGAATCTCTATATTTATAACTTGGGTAGCTCTGCTGCTGCTGCTGCTGCTGCTGCTGCTGCTGAGTCGCTTCAGTTGTGTCCAACTCTGTGCCACCCCATGGACTGCAGCCCACCAGGCTCCCCCGTTCCTGGGATTCTCCAGGCAAGAACACTGGAGTGTAGCTCAGTGGTAAAGAATTCACCTGCCAAGCAGGACTCAGATTCAGTCCCTGGGTCAGGAAGATTCCCTAGAGAAGGAAGTGGCAATCCATCCAGTATTCTTGCCTGGGAAATCCTGTGGACAGGGAAGCCTGGTGGGCTACAGTCAAGGAGTCGCAAAGAGTTGGACACAACTTAGTGACTAAATAGCAATTAGTAAAACTAGCATAACCATTCATGTGCAAGATTTTATGTGGACATAAGTTTTCAGCTTATTTGTGTAAATATCCAAAAGCACAATCACTGGATCTCTTACTAAGAGTATGTTTAGTTTTGTAAGAAACCCCAAACTATTGACCAAAAAGAACAGTACCATTTTGCATTCCCAGGACTCATGAAGGAGAGATTCTATCTCAACATTCAGTGTTGTCACTGCTTTGAGTCTAGCCATTCTGATAGGTATGTAGGAGAACCTAATAGTTTGTTCTTTTTTTTAGTTTGCAAGTCCAAATTACACATACTTTTCATATGCATATTTTCCAGCTGAGTATCTTCTTTGGTAAATTGTCCAAGAATATTTCTTTCTGTATTTCCAGAGGATAAAAGTAGGACTCAAAAATTAAGGACCAGTCCCTGGTCATACAACTGCACACTCTAAAGTCACAATGAACAGAAAACTTTCTGGCTTCCAGTATAGAGACTTGTCCACTAGCCCCTTTTAAGTCCAGCACTGAAGTTATATTTCCATTAAAATACAGTAACAGGGACCAAGAACTGAGATCTTGCCCTATAAGATTGCAGCTTATTCCTACAAATGATAATATATTTTGTATTCAAGATAAGTTTCCAAGCAGTAACAAGAATATGAGGCAAAACCCAGGTGCAGTGTTTCTCATCCAGCACTCAGCTGTGAAGGAAAGTTACACAGCTCAATATTGCCTGGAGTTAAAACTCCCTTTCAGGTCCTCCTCACCATTCTATGCAAAACAAAGAACTTTCTCACCCGAAGGGAAAAAATGGACATTAAGGTTGATTGTGACCAGCTCCCAGTCCGTCCAGCCTCTGGCTGATCTCCAGAATTCCATGCCCAGACATTTAAGAGATAAGTACTCCAAACAACCTTGGAGAAGAACAGGCCCCCTTAAGACAGTAGATTTCCACATATATGCCTATATATACTTTTTTCTTGGGTTAGTGCAGCAGCTCACTAATCTGACTGCTGCTCCTTCTTACTTCATTAAAGGTGATCTGTTTCTGTAAAGTGCCAATCTGGTTCTTTTTCTGAACCTCACCTTCTCTAACTCCCTTACCCTACATTTTTTGGTGCAGAAACCATGGAGGTTGTGTCCTTCTGAATCTCCACGGCCAGCTGTTTGGAGTGTGGAAGCCTGCCGAGCTCACTTTCCTGCCCGGACTTTCAAGATCTTCTTGAGAGGACGCCCTGGGCCTTCATGAGTGGTACAAGTCCTGTGTGAGGGCTTTATTGGTTTTCCACATAACCCGAGGAATACTGTCTCTCCCTCTCTCTCTCTCTCCCTCTTTTCTCTACACTTTCTTTTCAACTCCAGGACAGAGGCCTTTTGCCATTCGACCTCCCTCCATCCACCACGAATTCTCACCTGACCCAGTAGCCCAAGTAAGCTTGGATGGTACTCTAGGGTGCCGTAGACTATCCTCCTTTCTAGGTTCCCAGAGAACCCTCTGGCCAAAAGGCCCTCTGGGGAGGTACGTGGAGGATACCCCTCCCTCTTCATAGTCTCTCTTTCTTTCTTTGCCTGGTCAAAAGATTACATGACAACCTTTTCTCTCGAACGGACAGTCGCTAGCCATTTGCTATGGGGTCAAGTCAATCTGTCCCATGGGACTCTCCCTTGGCCTGCATGAATGAAACCTCAAACCTCTATTCTTGACCGATCTCAAGGTTCATAAACTCGAGTCACTTTGCACTCAAACTTGGCCTCAATACAAACTCATAACCAAAACCACTGGCCTGAATTCAGGACTTTCAATTTCAATATTTTATCAGATCTCACTAACTTCCTCAAATGGAATGGCAAATGGTCAGAGGTCCCATATATTAAAGCCTTCTGGGACCTTAGAAGCCGTCTTTCTCTCTGTAAGGTCTGTTCCACCTATCAAATCCTCCTCTGCTCTCTCTCCCCCTCCATTACAAATGAATCCAAATCTGAAGCCCCAAAAAGGCCCCCTAAACCACCAGCCCCCGATTTTGACCTGGCAGATGAGCCTCCTCCCTACTGCCCAGAGAGAAAGCTTCCAGAGACGAGACCCCATCCTCTAGCCCTTCCTCCTCCAAAACAGTCTGAAACCCATCCCCACTCCATCAGCCAGGACCTGAAGCAACCACGTTTCCTCTCAGAGAGGTAGTGGGACCAGAGGGCCCTACACGGGTTCATGTGCTTTTCTCAATTTCTGATATGAGCCAAATTGAGGAAAAATTGGGATCCTTTTCAGAAAATCCTACTAGATACAAAAAGAATTCCTCCACCTTACACAAGCATATCATTTAACCTGGAATGATTCTTATGACATCCTAAATGCCACTTTAACCCCTGATGAAAAGAAATGGATATGGCAGGCAGCCCAGACTTATGCTGATCAGCTCCATAACCAAGACAGGACTAACCCGGTGGCTGATGATGCAGTCCCTTTAACTGAGCCAGTGTGGACACATCAAGCAGGTGATGCTGGCATCCAGTACCTGCATCATATGATCACCTGTTTACTAGAAGGAATGCTAAAAAGCTCTCACATTGTGTTAACTACGATAAGATTAGGGAAGTGACTCAAGAAAAAGATCAAAATCCTGTCCTTTTTCTTTCATGGCTTACTGAGGCAGTCCAAAAATACACTAATCTAGATATTTCCACCCCCGCTGGACTTCTGTACCTACACGTCCAGTTCATAAGCAAGTCAGCCCCCAATATTCACTGAAACTAGGCCAGTTAGAGAAGGGCCCTGAAATCCTTCAGTGAGATCTCCTAGAAATAGCCTTTAAAGTTTTCAACAATAGGGAGGAAGAAGCGAAAAAAGAAAAAGAAAAGGAAAGAAAGGCCAAATATGCTTTATTTGTTGCAGCTATCCAAGAAAAAAATTCAACCCCGTTGGCCTATCAACCTCTGCCCACCCGTAGGGGAGCTAACCCTCCAGGCCCCTATTTCAGATATAACCAAACGAGACACTGGGCTAGGTCTTGCCCAAATCCCCAGCCACCCACCAAACCCTGCCCCACCTATAAACAATGGGGCCACTGGAAAATAGATTGTCTTCAGACACTACCCACCAAATCTCGGGGTCCACCCCAGGCCCAACAACAATGTGCCAGGAGAGAGACTCAGGCAAGCCCTGGCAACCCAGACCATGGTTCCTTGGATGAAATGAGAGATGATCCAATTGTACCTGAGTTATTCCAGTGATGGGGCCCGAGCTCCAGTCCCCAGATCCACCCCATACAGATGGACTCAGAGCTTCTGGTAATTGGCACAGTGGCCGGACACAAAGTCTCATTCCTAATAGACACTGGAGCAGCCTTTTCACTTTTAACCTCCTTTAAGAGCCCTCTCCAACCTTCAGAAGTGGCCATCGAAGGGGGTCTCAGGCATCCCTTTTTATCGCAAAATAACCCCTCCTCTCATTTGTTCCTTTGACAAAACAACACTAACATATTCTTATATAGTAGTTCCTCAATGCCCAGTGGCATTGATGGGATGTGATCTTCTGGCTAAGCTACAAACTGTTATAAACCTCCCATTCTTAGATCCCATATCAATTCTTTCATCTAAATGGCACCCAAATCCCTAGCCAGCCCTCACTCCCAAAACCTGTGCCGTGACCTTCCCTGATAGATCCTCAGGTCTGGGACACTGAAGCCCTGTCAGTAGCCCGACACCATTCTCCCATACAGGTCTTTCTTAAAAATCCCTCTCAGGAAATAACCCAAACTCAACATACCTTGACCACAGAATCCCGACAAAGACTTAAACCAATGATCTCCCGACTGCTTAAAGCCGGCCTTTTACGGCCTATCTATCCTTCTCATAATACTCCTATACTGGCAGTTAAAAAGGGACCCCACTTCTGACATCTAGTTCAAGATCTTCGCAAGATCAGAGGCCATTATACTCATATACTCCGTGGTCACTAACCCCTACACCCTTCTCTCACATATTCCCCCTGACAACTCTATTTCCTGGTATTAGACCTCAAAGATGCTTTCATTACTATACCTCTACATCATTCCTCACAGCCCCTATTTGCCTTCATCTGGACGGATCCAGACACATATCAATCTGAACAATTAACTTGGACTGTTTTACCACAAGGGTTTAGAGATAGCCCTCATTTTTTCGGTTAAGCCCTTCAAAGGGACCTACAAACTTTAGACCTAGGCTCTACTACCTTACTCCAATATGTAGATGATTTTTTGTTATGTAGTTTCTCTTGCCATAACTGCCTAGTTCACACTGCAAAGGTATTAAATGCCCTAGGCAACTGGGGCTACAGAGCCTCACTTTCCAAAGCACAAATTGCTTCCAATACCGTCAGTTACATGAGATTACTTCTCACGCCCACATCCAAAATAATCCCAGCTCAGAGACTTCAAGCCTTGACACAGACCCCCAGGCCCCAAAACAAGAGAACTTCTTCCTCTATTAGGCATCTTAAAGTTCTTCCAAATATGTGTCCCAACATTTTCCCTGCACACAAAATCTCTCTACCAAGCTACTTGAGAAAACTTAGGTGAACCCTATTGGCTCCCACCTCTCTCCACACACTAATTCAGACTCTTATCAAACATTACTACAGGCCCTTTCTCTTTACTTACTTGATTACACTAAGCCTTTTTTCCTTTTTGTATTCTATACAAGGACATGCTTTAGGGATTCTGTGCAAAAAAGGGAGAGACATATGGGGGCCTCTAGCTTACTTATTCAGAGAAGGCAGTGCTAGCCCACTCCAGTACTCTTGCCTGGAGAATCCCATGGATGGAGGAGCCTGGTAGGCTGCAGTCCATGGGGTCACTAGGAGTTGGACACGACTGAGTGACTTCACTTTCACTTTCCCTTTCATGCACTGGAGAAGGAAATGGCAGTGTTCTTGCCTGGAGAATCCCAGGGATAGGGGAGCCTGGTGGGCTGCTGTCTCTGGGGTCGCACAGTCAGACATGACTGGAGCGACTTAGCAGTGGCAGCTTACTTATTTAAACAACTCGATCTCATCATACTTAGATGGCCACCTTGTCTCCAGGCCTTAGCTGCAACTACCCTCTTAATACCTGAAGCCCAAAAACTAACCTGAAATGCTCCTTTAAATATATGCTCTCCTCATTCCTTCAAAGATTTATTCTGTCACAGAGCTTTCCTTTCTCTGCCCCCTGCTCGACTACAAAGCCTCCAGGCACACCTCCTCGACCTATTCCTTTCTTTTATGCCTTTTAAACCTCTTAATCCTGCTAGCTTACTACACCAGATCCAGAAGCAGAACACCTATCTCATGACTGTGTTCAGACCTTAGATATGACACTTATCCATTTGAATATACAACTGATCAGCCCCTTACTGACCCCACAGTCCCATCCTAGTTCATAGACGGCAGCGCCCAGAAACAAGCCCTATTTGGGGCTGGATCCACTATAGCCGGAGCTTCCCTGGTGGCTCAGATAGTAAAACGTCTGCCTACAATGCGGGAGCAGAGAAGGCAATGGCAACCCACTCCAGTACTCTTGCCTGGAAAATCCCATGGGTGGAGGAACCTGGTAGGCTGCAGTCCATGGGGTTGCTAAGAGTCGGACTTGATTGAGCGACTTCACTTTCACTTTTACTTTTACACACTGGAAAAGGAAATGGCAACCCACTCCAGTGTTCTTGCTTGGAGAATCCCAGGGACGTGGGAGCCTGGTGGGCTGCTATCGATGGGGTCACACAGAGTTGGACACGACTGAAGCGACTTAACAGCAGCACAGTGCGGGAGACCCAGGTTCAATCCCTGGGTCGGGAAGATCTCCTGGAGAAGGAAATGGCAACCCACTCCAGTATTCTTGCCTGGAAAATCCCATGGATGGAGGAACCTGGTAGGCTACAGTCCATAGGGTTGCAGAGAGTCGGACACGACTGAGTGACTTCACTCACTCCACTTCACGCTATAGTCTAGGGACAGCCCGACAAAGCTATCCCTCCTCGCATCATCACGTCAGCCTCACTCCCAGCTCACACATCCTCACAACAGGCTGAACTGATAGCTCTTACACAAGATCTGACCCTAGCCAAAGACCAAAAGATAAACATTTACACTGACTCCAAATATGTCTATAACACATTACATTCTAACATTATAATCTGGAGGGAAAGGGGATTCCTCACTCAGAAGGGCACACCTATTCTCAGTGCTTCTTTTATTTCTGAACTCCTCCATGCGGCTCAGCTCCCAAAACAAGCTGCTGTAAGATATGGCCGGGGACATCAGTGACATAGTCCTATCTCCTTTTATAACAATATAGCAGATCCCAAACAAAGCAGCAGCTGCCTCTGTTAGTCCTGTCTTTACTATGGTCCAAATAGATGAGCCTAACATCCGCCCATTACTTTCCTATTTGCATTCCCTTTTCCACCCCTCTACAAAAGTACTTAAGACTTCCTTCAGAACTTTATTGAGTTAACTAAGGACGATGTGACATATTTAATTAATCTGACTCAAACTTGTACCATTTGTCAGCAGACAAATCCTAATTCTAACATTCGCCCCCCTCCTTCCCCCACCCACCAAATTGTGGACATCTTCCCGCACAAGACTGGCAGGTAGATTTCACCCACATGCCACCTGTAGAAGGGTCAACTTTCTCCTATCTTCATATATACATTTTCTTGACAGATTGAAGCCCTCCTATCTACTGACAAACAAGCCCCTGCTGCGGCTCGGCTTATTCTTATTGAAATCCTCCCCAGGTCTGGAGTGCCTTCCTCCCCCCAGTCTGACAACGGGCCCAAGTTCACCTCCCAAATCACCCAAAATACTGCAGGAGCCCTTCAAGTTACTTGGAGGTTTCACATTCCTTACCATTCCTGATCTTCTGGTAAGGTTGAGAGAGGTGACTGAGTCCTAAAAAAAAAACTCTGACCAAATTAACGATCGATCTTCGTAAACTCCTCACTCTAGTCCTCTAAAGATCTGGGCCTTACCAAAAAAAACCCTTAAATATCAGTCCATTCAAGGCCATATATGGGAGGCCTCTGGGTCTTCCCCATTCCCAGGACAGTCCCAAACTGCCTTCCCACCTTCCTTTTCCTTTACTTGTCCAGATAGGAGATGCCCTTTGGCAACATATGGATAACTTACTCCCTAGACAGCAGCCCAATCTTCCATACCCATCCCTTCAGACAGGAGACAAAGTCTATATGACAGTTTAGTCCTACTCAGATCTAACCCCAAAATGGCAAGGACCCTACAAGGTAATTCTGCTGACCCCTACCACTACAAAATTAAAATAAATCACCCCTTGGGTACACATTATCTGGTTAAAAAAGGTTATGCAGCCCAATGATGAAAATGCTTGCCAGACTAATATTCATCAAGTTTCTCACAGAGGCCCTAAAACTCTAAAGTTCTCACAGCTTCCACCAGCCTCAACTGGCGATGGATGAGCCTGTCAGTTTCACAGCTTCAATTATTCCTGGAACAACTTCTAGCAGATATCTGGGTCTCGAGTCCTCAAGGATCCACGCTTGAACACATTGAAGATTATATCTCCACTCTGTGGCTACAAGAAACGTTTTATAACTTTTACACCTTCGAAATCCAATTCTTTTCCATAGTAATCTATCTTATGCTCACTTCCCCAAACATTGTTTAATATCTTCTTGTTATCTTCCTTCTTCCTCTGACCCACGAACTTCTTCAACATCCTAACCTCAACTATCTATTCCAGACCCTAAATTTAAACCATACCCTTCTCGATGCTGGAGAAGCCAATGGAAACCCACTCCAGCGCTCTTGCCTGGAAAATCCCATGGATGGAGGAGCTTGGTAGGCTGCAGTCCATGGAGTCGCTAAGAGTCGAACACGACTGAACGACTTCACTTTCACTTTTCCCTTTCATGCATTGGAGAAGGAAATGTCAACTCACTCCAGTGTTCTTGCCTGGAGAATCCCAGGGACGGGGGAGCCTGGTGGGCTGCCATCTATGGGGTCACACAGAGTCAGACATGACTGAAGCAACTTAGCAACAGCAGTAGCTTCTCAATGCTTCAGTTCCACAATTGGCTAAAGACTGCTTGTTATGTTTATCCATAATTCCTCTGTGAGATTCATCCCTTCCCACATCCATCCTCAACAGGGCCACAGGTAACATGTCTCTACACCACTCACACTTTGGAGAGCCTTTATTTGTCTCATATCTTAAATATCTTCACACTAGTGACCAAATCCGAAATTCAGACATACTCTTAAAATTTTTACTCACTGAACTTTTCTCCTTCAATGAAAAATGTCCAATAGGAGGCCCTATTGCCCACAGAGTAACACTGTTACAACCAGTTCCTTTTTGCATATCCAGAAATTCCTGAAACAGTTCATATGACCATGGACACAATCCCTAACTCCACGTGCAACCATACCTCCACCTCTTTGCCACTGGGAAGGCTGTACATAATGTTTCTGGTACTACAGGACACTCTTTAGCCTTTTCAGGGTGGTTTCCCTCAACATATTCCTCCACTTCTCCCATTGTTGGGGCCATCTTAGTGGGGTCTGTGAGCATCCTTGAATGAACAATCAAACTCCCCCTCCCCTGCCCCCCAACTCCTCTTTACCATTGACTTCAGCTGTTATATTATGACACCTGGCCTATTTTTCCTGTGTGGGACGTCTACATACCTCTCTCTACCTACTAATGGACCGGGACCTGCACCCTGGTATACTCCAATCCAAACATTTTAATAACCCCCAATGATCAGCCCTTGCCTATTCCTCTCATCCACAAGTGAATAAAATGAGCCATTCATTTCAATCCCCTCTTAGTAGCAATAGGAATAGTGGCTGGAATTGGCAAAGGAACTGCTGGCTTAACCACCTCCATCCAAAACTATCAGACACTATCTTAAGACCTATCAGACAGCCGCCAGGAAATAGCTCAAGGCCTAATAACTATCCAAAATCAACTTGATTCTTTGGTGTCCATAGTTTTACAAAATTGACGGAGATTAGATCTACTCACTATAGAGAAGGGAAGTCTGTACCTTTTTCCAGATGAATCCTGTTGTTTCTTGCCATCATTCTTTTATTGCCCAAGGAGGTACAAAAAACCTTCCAGATCGAACCTCATGAATCTGCCAGAGATTAAACAATTCCTGGCAGTCATGGTTAACAGATTGGAACTGGATGCCTTGGGTTTTATGCTTTCTCGGACCATTAATTTTTACCATCCTCCTACTCACCTTTGAACCTTGTTTGTTTAATCTTTTCCAGTGATTCCTCCAAGACCGAACCTGAGCCATTTCCCGAGACCAAGTCAAGACTGTTCTTTTGCTGGAGACCCTGACACCTATAATAGAAAATCAACACTACAGGCCTTGGACTTCCTCTCAGACCATGAAACTCTGACCCTCATTTACCAGCACCAAGAAGCCCTGAGCATTAGCAACACCCACCTCTCTTTCTCTTTTTGTATATGTTTCTTAGGGTCTGAAATGAGGGAAAGTTCAGTTCAGCTCAGTTCATTCACTCAGTCGTGTCCGACTCTTTGCGACCCCATGAATCACAGCACGCCAGGCCTCCCTGTCCATCACCAACTCCTGAAGTTCACTCAAACTTACGTCCATCGAGTTGGTGATGCCATACAGCGATCTCATCCTCTGTCATCCACTTGGCTCAAAATAGCCTGGAGTTAAAACTCTCCTCCAGGTCCTCCCCAGCATCTATGCAAAAAAAAAAAAAAAAAAAGAACTCTTTCACCCAAAGGGAAAAAAATGGACATTAAGGTTGATTGTGCCCAGCTCCCAGCCCATCCAGCCTCTGGCTGATCTCCAGAATTCCTTGCCCAGCCATTTAAGAGATAATTACTCAGAACAACCTTGGAAAAGAACAGGTCACTTAAGAGTTCAGTTGATTTCAGTTCAGTCACTCAGTCATGTCCGACTCCTTGTGACCCCATGAATCGCAGCATGCCAGGCCTCCCTGTCCATCACCAACTCCTGGACTTCACTCAAACTTACGTCCATCAAGTCGATTATGCCATCCAGCCATCTCATCCTCTGTCGTCCCCTTCTCCTCCTGCCCCCAATCCCTCCCAGCATCAGAGTCTTTTCCAATGAGTCAACTCTTCGCATGAGGTGGCCAAAGGATTGGAGTTTCAGCTTTAGCATCAGTCCTTCCAATGAACACCCAAAAGTGATTTCCTTTAGGATGGACTGGTTGCATCTCTTTGCAGCCCAAGAGACTCTCAAGAGTCTTCTCCAACACCACAGTTCAAAAGCATCAATTTGTCGGTGCTCAGCTTTCTTCACAGTCCAACTCTCACATCCATACATGACTACTGGAAAAACCATAGCCTTGACTAGACGGACCTTTGTTGGCAAAGTAATATCACTGCTTTTCAATATACTATGTAAGTTGGTCATAACTTTCCTTCCAAGGAGTAAGTGTCTTTTAATTTCATGGCTGCAGTCACCATCTGCAGTGATTTTGGAGCCCCCCCCCCAAAAAAAAATTTTTTTTGACACTGTTTCCACTGTTTCCCTATCTATTTCCCATGAAGTGATGGGACCAGACGTCATGATCTTACTTTTCTGAATGTTGAGCTTTAAGCCAACTTTTTCACTCTCCACTCTCACTTTCAGCAAGAGGCTTTTTAGTTCCTCTTCACTTTCTGCCATAAGGGTGGTGTCATCTGCATATCTGAGGTTATTGATATTTCTCCCGGCAATCTTGATTCTAGCTGTCCTTCTTCCAGCCCAGAGTTTCTCATGATGTACTCTGCATAGAAGTTAAATAAGCAGGGTGACAATATACAGCCTTGACATATTCCTTTCTCAGTGTAGAACCAGTCTGTTGTTCCATGTCCAGTTCTAACTGTTGCTTCCTGACCTGCATACAGGTTTCTCAAGAGGCAGGTCAGGTGGTCTGGTATTCCCATCTCTTGCAGAATTCTCCCCAGTTTATTGTGATCCACACAGTCAAAGGCTTTGGCATAGTCAATAAAGCAGAAATAGATGTTTTTTCTGGAACTCTCTTGCTATTTCAATGATCCAGGGGATGTTGGCAATTTGTCTCTGGTTCCTCTGCCTTTTCAAAGACCAACTTGAACATCTGGATATTCACAGTTCACATACTGCTGAAGCCTGGCTTGCAGAATTTTGAGCATTACTTTGCTAGCATGTGAGATGAGTGTAATTGTGCGGTAGTTTGAGCAATATTTGGCATTCTTTCTTTGGGATTGGAATGAAAACTGACCTTTTCCAGTCCTGCAGCCACTGTTGAGTTTTCCACATTTGCTGGCATATTGAGTGCAGCACTTTCACAGCATCATCTTTCAGGATTTGAAACAGCTCACCTGGAATTCCATCACCTCCACTAGCTTTGTTTGTAGTCATGCTTCTGAGTTGGCCCCACTTTCCCCAGCACCTGTGATGGCTGATGGCCATCTCCCCCTCAGTAGGCATTAGTGCCAAGCAAAAGTGGCTGGAGGAGGAGCCTGTGCAAGGGGGATGGCCTGGACTGAGGTGGTCCTGCAGGCTGGTTAGAGCATCAAGCAGTGTCCCATGGACTTGAGAGCAGTCACATGTGCACACAGTCTTGCAAAGTAGAGTCTTGGCTCCTTGCACCCTCTGGTAAAGCCCCACAAGGTTTCAAATGAGTCGAGGGGGCTTGTTTTCCCAGAGCCAGTCCTCAGACATGGGGTTCCTAACATGGGTCTTATATCCCTTAATCTTTAAGAATTATTTCTGAGCCTGTGGTACTTCTCCTCTTCTGTGTCACCTGCTAGGCGTGTGGGTCTTAACTAGATTTCTTCTCCTACATGCCAGCTAGACTCTGTGAGTTCTTTCTTGATGCCCTCAGGTGTAGAAGAGCCACTGTTCTGCTACTGTTCAAATTTTTTGCAGGAAGAGTTACTCTATATATAATGGTATTTCTTCTTCTTTTTTTGTTGCACAACTCAGCTTGGGGAATCTAGTTACCCAACCAGGGATCAAACCTGTGCTCACTACATTGGAAGCATGGATTCTTAACCACTGGACCACCAGGGAAGTCTCCAACTCTGCCTTTTAATCCCCAAGCAAGAATCCTCACTTTGAAGTCTTTATTATTTCACATACACAAAAAACAAGAAGGCTTAAACTAGAGACACAGTTTTTAATTAGCTCCACCAATCATAACAACTCTCTCCAAACCCCGAAAATCAGTAAATTCTGATAGAACCATGATGGATCGCTCACATCAGTATTCTTCAGAAAATGGATAGTCAGGGTGATCAGCAAGGCTGAAAGAGAAGGAGGGATGTTAATTTATTAATTCTGTATCACACGGCCAAGGAGAGTGCTTCTCTGTGTATGTAGTCAGGGTAGGCTAAACATTTCAGTCTACAAACACATCCTACCTTCTACCCCAGGCACCCGGTCCATGTGTGAACAATGCCTACGTGTGTGATTCCCACAGTCACAAGCAATATAAACATCACGGTGATATTTACCTTGAATGGAATTACAGTTTATAAGAAGGTCTGAGAACTACAGCTAAAACATTAATGTCATTTCAGCCCTAGGTGGAACATTTGGTCCTGGGTGGTGATGATGATGATCTCAGTAACAATTGTGCAGATCTTTTTTAACACATACATTCAACAAGTAAATACTGAGCACCCCCCAAAATAGAAGGCATTCCATTAAGAAACTTCTGATCTCTTGAGATGTCATGGGTGCATAAGCAACAATACTGATAAAGTGAGATGACTATTTTCTTAATTTACAAAGGATTAAAACAGTGGTTAATTAATAATTAGTATTACTGCTGCTTTCCTTTTTTTCCCTGTGTTTTTACTTTTCTTCCTAAATTCATTCCTTTTAATTTATTTCATTAAAGAGTACATTCTGAATGATTCCATATGCCAAGAGTTATGCTGTTGACTTAAACCCACAAACATGAGTAAGTCCAGGCACTGACAGCCTGATGAAGGTGAACAGAGAAGTATACTGAAAAGTTTTTGAGTACAGAAAAGTAAATTTCCATCTTTTTGTTTTCACTTGTAATATCCTTTTTCAGAATCATGATGTAGCTTTACAAACAGGAGACAAAGTTTTGACATCTTTATTTATTTTAATTTTTAATGGCAAGACATCTTTCATTTAAAACTAAATCTTCCTTTTACTAATAATTTGTATTACCTTCTCTCTAAACTCTCTTCTAGTTTCTCTCTGTTTGATTACTCTTCTTTATCTTCAATCCTGATATCCTCCTGCAGAATTAGGCAGCTGGAATTTCATGTTAGTGACTAAGTCAAAGTCAAGGAGTTAGGGGTTTCCTAGGAGATGATCCCTGATGAACAAAGGCAACACTGGAGTGAGTCTTTACTCAAGAAACCAGAGAGACCCAGATGATCTTACCTGGGTGTGTCCTGCTAAGGACATGGCCATCACTCACTGGAGGGTCAGTTAAGCTCATGGTTTCCTTTAATTCAGTTTTGTGAGATTATAAGGATGAGGACATGGGATTTTTAATAGTGGGAAAAGGCCAAAGAAGAGATTTATTTGAAAGAAATGGATGGTGTCTTGGTAAAGAAAGGCCCGTTAGGGAGAAAATTCACCAAACACTTAGGGAAGGGAGTGGCGGCCGAGCCATGTGACCTCTCAGTACTGGTGCACTTTGCCTTTCATGAGACTTTCCTCCATAAAAAATATCAACAATATATTTTACAATTGTGTTAGGATAAACACAAATGTAGTCCAAGCTGGGTTCATTATTACATAGTCATTATTAATCATTTCCTCCCAATTTTATAAAAAGTTTAAAGATAAAATATATTCGTAGGTCCCTAAAAGAATAGCGGGCTGCAGGCACTGTCCCCTCTGTGTCTACTGGATTCCTGGACCCTGAGAGGAGATACATCAGTCACAAGGATTAGGGGCACAAAGTAGTGAATTCGCCACCATGTCAGATCTGGGGATTTTATTTATGGGTTGTTCTGGGCCCTAGTCACATTTCTGTTGGTCAGAGGTGGAGCCCTGGAGGAAACCTTTGATCTAAGGTCTGCATGAAGCCCCAGGTTTACAGCTACTCTGGAAACCAGGACTGTCTTCTGAGAATTAAGCTTTTAAAAAGCTTAGTTCTCCTACTGACGTGCCTGCTACAAAAAAGTGTATGTGTGAAATATACATAAGTCACTTACAAGACTAAATCATAATATCGTATGTTACTGTTGAGGCCATCAATTGCTTTCATGTCTTCTGGAGTCAATTCAAACTCAAGAACCTGGAATAAAGGAAGATAACATTGACTTCTCCCCTAAGAAGCTGGCCTCACCCTGGGGACTGCAGGACTTTCCAGCTGAATGGAGACAAGAAGAGGGGACAGAGAAGCTGTGTCTGTCTTCAGCTTCCAGGTGAATAACCGAAGACCCTCTGCAGAGTTCTCACTTCTTTCTACAACCTCTACTTTTCTGCTCCAGTTCTCAGACAGACACACACACACACAGGTTGCAAGGCATAAATCCCCTATCTTTCTACATGAATTTCTTTTGACAGAAGACAAGC
This sequence comes from Aepyceros melampus, assembly GCA_006408695.1. Classification (NCBI taxonomy): domain Eukaryota; kingdom Metazoa; phylum Chordata; class Mammalia; order Artiodactyla; family Bovidae; genus Aepyceros; species Aepyceros melampus. The sequence goes on along the minus strand of SJXQ01009625.1, from coordinate 279,555 downwards.
AAACAAAAATCAACTTTTTTGCAAACAAAGGCACTGTTGGACAACTGGACAAAATACGTGCACTTGACCGAACACTAGACTGTTTTCTTCCTTCTTAACATCCCCTAAAATATGACACAGCATAGAGCTTAAGCAAGTATGGAAAAGAGGATATCCCTGTGAAAACCTAATCAAGAATCTGATAGCAAACTTATTCATTACCTATGAATAAACCTAAAACATTGATTATGTACATATCTCTGTGAGAAAGTTATGAGATGCATTTAAAATATTAAAGAATACTTAAATAATTAAAAATGCATATCCTAGTCACAAAATCAGAGAAGGCAATGGCACCCTACTCCAGTACTTTTGCCTGGAAAATCCCATGGATGGAGGAGCCTAGTAGACTGCAGTCCACGAGGTCGCTAGAGTAGGACACGACTGAGTGACTTCACTTTCACTTTCCTGCATCGGAGAAGGAAATGGCAGCCCACTCCAGTGTTCTTGCCTGGAGAATCCCAGGAACGGGGAAACCTGGTAGGTTGCCATCTATGGGGCCGCACAGGGTTGGACACGACTGAAGTGACTTAGCAGCAGCTTAGCAGTCACAAAATGGAAATGTCAGTTTTGTACAGAAATCAATTTTCTCCAGAGTGAGAAATGCAGTGTGAACCAAAGTCTTAAACAGTTATTCTTTTGTAGAAGTTGGTAGATTGATACTAAATTTTATATAAAAAACAGCTAGTCAAGAGTAGTGAAGACATACTTAAAGGGAAAAAAGAATGTTATTTAAAACAAGATTATTTTCCACTATAATAAAGTAGTACAGAGAAGTAAATAGTTAAATAGAACAGAGAGAGGCCATAAATGTACTTATGGACATTTGATACATGACAGAGTTGACAGTGAAAATCTGTGGGAAAATACTGACACATAGATTTCTGTTTAACTATATGTATATACCTTTTCATGTCATATTCAAAAATCAGTTTAAGTGTATTACAGATCAAGATTTGAGTGGAAACAAAAATTCAGTTTATTAGGGAACATTTCCCTTACCCTTGACTTAGTTTGACCTGTAACTTCCACTGAACAGTGATATTTCCCTGAAGTGGTGAGTCAGATCTGAGTCCAGACAGGAAGAGGATTTTTCCCCACTCACTGACTTGGGTTAATAGCACTGTGATGAGATAAAGACCAAATAGGTTGACAACAGTCTAGCCAAATATATATGAAAATATATATAGAGAAGCATGCAGTCTCCTCTAACAATAGGCTCATCCATCTGCTAAAGCAGAAGTGCTGAGCAGCTCTGCACTGAACTACAAATTCCCAAAAGCGCTCAGCCAAGAAGACAACAGCTTAGCTGAGTGCAGGTTGATTGTGAAACTACAGAATCAAGAGACGCATAAACCCTCTCTGCCTTAAACCCTTAAATGGGGAGATTTCCTGTACAACTATGGCTAATGATATAATATAAAAATAAAAAGACATACAATTTAATAAAAATGTACAAAGTCATAAACAGGAGCTTCACAAAGGCAGAAACTGAAATGCATGAAAATGAAACTACATTAATATTCAGAGAAATGTAAAATAAAACCATGATGAATTGGTTCAGGATGACTGCTCTCACTCGAGTGTCCCCAAATTCATGTGTTGTTAACCTTACCTCCACTGTGATGGTGCTAGAAATGGGGCTTTTGAGAGGTGATTAGATCATGACAGTGGAGCTTTTATGAATGAGACTTGAACAGTATCATATTCGTATAAGAGACCTGAGAGAGCTCTGTTGCCCCTCCACCATGTTAAGATACAAGGAGAAGCCTGTGACCCGGAGGAGGGGCCTCACCTGATCACCCGGGCACCCTGAGTCCAGTCTTTCAGCTTTAGAACTGTGAGGAATAAATTTCAATTTTTTTCTAAGCCACTCAATCTGTGGTATTTTGTTAGAGTAGCTTAAACAGTTTAAGAAAATCACATAATGTGATGTTGTCAATTAAAAACAAAGAAAATAAGATGTCATTTGCACAAGGGAACAGAAGAAGTTGCAGACGTAATGCTGGAGCTAAAAATCTCTATTTTCTGTCCAACCTTAACCCTCTCTAGCCATGTCATCTCTGCTGTTGCCACATCAGGAGGAGAAAACCACTGGAAATACACACAAGGCATTCATGCACAGGAAAAAACAGGTAACTCATTTTGACTCAAAAATACTCTGAGAGCTGGACAAAAATGACCCTCATTAAAGATATTCCTTAGGAGCCCTCTGCCCACAGCCCCACTCATCATCACCTGCACGTTCTCTTTGATCCGCTTCCTGTTGTAACTCTTGGCTAGAACCACAACCCCACGTTGTATCTGGTAGCGAAGGGCAACCAGAGCTGGGGTTTGCTTGTGCTTTTTGGCAATGGCACAAAGAACTGGGTCCTCCAAAAGAATAGGGTAGTTCGCGTTCACCCTGGAAGGAAATTAAGAAATCCTGAGGAGCTGCGAGTGAGTACTCAGTTTCTAAGAGGCTTCTCAAACAGACCAAGTAGGTCCACTCTAGACCAGTGCTTCTCAAAGTGTGGTCCAGGGACCAGCAGCATAGGTTTCACCTGGAGTCTTGTTAGAAATACAAATCCCATGGCTTAGCTGAAGACAAACTGAATCAGAAACTCGACTCTGTCACCTCCCAATCTGTGTTTACAAAGCTCTCCTGGTCACCTGGGTGTATGCTGAATTGAGATCAATGCTTCCACAGCTGTGGTTTTGTTCTTGTACATTTCAGGGGTTGTTTTTCCTCTCCAATCATAGCCCCAAAGTAAGTACAAGACATAAAAGGAGAAGGAAAAGACTGGGATACTTTTTAGTTTAACTTTCTCAGTATTGATAAAAATTGAGTAGTCTCATAGTAACTATTCTTTTCATCACTATTTACAGTGTGAGTGTTTGTACAGATGTTTACAAAAATGATTCAAATTGTCATTGTTTTTTCAATCATCATTGACCTAGGAGGCTTATTATCCTGACTTTCTGCATAAGATAAGGGAAGCTCAGAGAGTCTTACTAGCAATGTTACTAAGTAAGTAAATCATGACTTAAGCTTATGTCTTAGATCTCAACTGGGGGATTATATATAGATTTTAATGCAGTCACTTGTTATTGACTAATCTACAACAGGACACATATAATGTAAAAAATCAGTTCTAATGAGGTGGATGACGCTAGTCTCATAGTAACTATTCTTTTCATCACTATTTACAGTGTGAGTGTTTGTACAGATGTTTACAAAAATGATTCAAATTGTCATTGTTTTTTCAATCATCATTGACCTAGGAGGCTTATTATCCTGACTTTCTGCATAAGATAAGGGAAGCTCAGAGAGTCTTACTAGCAGTGTTACTAAGTAAGTAAATCATGACTTAAGCTTATGTCTTAGATCTCAACTGGGGGATTATATATAGATTTTAATGCAGTCACTTGTTATTGACTAATCTACAACAGGACACATATAATGTAAAAAATAACTGGCTGAGTGATGAGAAGACAAAAGAGAAGGCTTTTTCATTTCCCCTCTCAACCCCCTGCCAGTTGAGAGCACTGAGTACAACATAACAAAACATATTCCATGAAAAACTGAATTTTAGGTAAACTCTCTGTTGTCTTCATTAGTGTTCATTACCAATTTTTGGGTCGTTGGGATCCCAGAGCACCATAGGCAACAAGAACAATATCATGTGACTTGCAGAACTCCAACAGTTTGTTCTGATTGAGATAAGGGTGACATTCCACCTGTAGAATGCCAACATAGAAGAGTGTCAGGTTATATAGGAAGGTGATATCAATATGACAGAGAAAGGCAAAAAGTTTAAAACATCTAAAGAAAAAATAAACTATGGAACACTAAATTGGAACTGAAAATATCAATATCAAGTCATTTTTTTAAGAAATGCATATCTCTATTCTTGAAAACAGAAAAAGTAATGACATTCTTGAGAACAAGCAACCCTAGGGACCAGAACTAAGTTACTAAATACATTATCAGGGGACATACCTAACTCCAGATATGGGACAAGAAAACAACCGTTTGAGTCTTGGACACCAATTCTTGCAAAAAGCAAGAATTTGCTCCAAGATACATGAATAAATGTCTGCAGGACAAAAGAACCAGATTGATGGGTTCCCATTGGTAACATCTGAGTAGATTTTAACACCAAAGAGAATCATGAGTGAGAGCAAATGTAGCACACAGAGTCAACAAAAATCCCTGAGAGAGAGAGAAAGAGCAAAAACGTTTCCCTCTACGGATGATTATGAAAACTCCTTTCTCAGAAACTGACGATTAAAGGGAAGAAGGGACGTTTTTGATTTGTCTTATAGGAATGCTGCTGCTGCTGCTGCGAAGTTGCTTCAGTCATGTCCAACTCTATGTGACCCCATAGACAGCAGCCCACCAGGCTCCGCTGTCCATGGGATTTTCGAGGCAAGAGTACTGGAGTGGGGTGCCATTGCCTTCTGTCTTATAGTAATAGGTGTATTTTATCCTGCTTAATGAGGGAATTTTATTTTTACAATAAAATGTCAGGTAAAAAGATTAAAAAGTGCTTACATTGAAAATATTAAAAACTGTCCCAACAAAATAATTAATTCAGGTGAACATTATTGATGGGTTCTCAACCATTATATGAAAACTTGGGGGAAACTGAAATTCCTCTGATGACAATTATTATCCAGTAGATGACTAGGCAATTTCAACATGGGAAATATACATTTCCAAATTAAAAATCTAGCTACCAGTAGCTTTACTAGAACAAAAAATACCATCATCACAGTGGGGTAGCTGGTCATCACGTGCTTCCTGTTGGGTGCCATGTGAGGGGCACAGCATGCAAAGGACATATCCTCAAAGTATATAAATTTATGAGCATGAGTAAGGGGTTTAGGTCTATCTGTTAATTTACAGGAATTGAGAAACAAATTAACAATACAAGATGATAGTCTGATAAATCTATTATATTTGTCAAAAACTGTTTGGATATCATGGTTAAAAATTATAATTGAGTGACCGCGACAGATTAAAAGAGCTTGAGATACATGACTCAAAGTGACATGTGAGCCACAGTGAGATCAGTTCAACCTAATATTATTACACATGTAAATACACACACACACACACACACACACATGCACACACTTCTGCCAATGTGGCAAAATGTGAAACATTTTGCATACAAGAGGGAAAATATGGGTGTCCTTGACCATACCCTTAACTTTTCTAATATCTGAAAATTTTCAGAATGAAAACTTGGAGGCAAAATTAATGCTAAAATCACAATAGTTTTGAAGCCTATTAAATTTAGAATATTGACTATACATATATGCTGTGCTGTGCTTAGTTGTGCAGTCATGTCCAACCCCTTGTGACACCATGGAATGTAACTTTCCAGGATCCCCTGTCCACGGGGATTCTCCAGACAAGAATACTGGAGTGGGTTGCCATGCCCTCCTCCAGGGGATCTTCCCAACCTAGGGATCAAACCAAGGTCTTACACATTGCAGGCAGATTCTTACCATCTGAGCCACCAGGGAAGCCCAAGAATATCGGAGTGGGTAGCTATCCTTTCTCCAGGGACCTTGCTTCTATCACCAGTCACATCCACAACTGGGTATTGTTTTTGCTTTCGCTCCATCCCTTCAAATTCTTTCTGCAGTTATTTCTCCACTGATGTCCAGTAGCATACTGGGCACCTACCAACCCAGGGAGTTCCTCTTTCAGTATTCTATCATTTTGCCTTTTCATACTGTTCTCAAGGCAAGAATACTGAAGTAGTTTGCCATTCCCTTCTCCAGTGGACCACATTCTGTCAGACCTCTCCACCATGACCCGCCCATCTTGGGTGGCCCCACATGGCATGGCTTAGTTTCACTGAGTTAGACAAGACCATTCAGGTATGACCTAAATCAAATCCCTTATGATTATACAGTGGAAGTGAGAAATAGATTTAAGGGACTAGATCTGACAGACAGAGTGCCTGATGAACTATGGAGAGAGGTTTGTGACATTGTACAGGAGACAGAGATCAAGACCATCCTCATGGAAAAGAAATGCAAAAAAGCAAAATGGCTGTCTGAGGAGGTCTTACAAATAGCTGTGAAAAGAAGAGAAGTGAAAAGCAAAGGAGAAAAGGAAAGATATAAGCATCTGAATGCAGAGTTCCAAAAAATAGCAAGGAGAGATAAGAAAGCCTTCCTCATGATCAGTGCAAAGAAATAGAGGAACACAACAGAATGGGAAAAACTAGAGATCTCTTCAAGAAAATTAGAGATACCAAGGGAACATTTTATGCAAAGATGGGCTCAATAGAGGACGGAAATGGTATGGGCCTAACAGAAGCAGAAGATATTAAGAAGAGATGGCAAGAATACACAGAAGAACTGTACAAAAAAGAGCTTCACGACTCAGATAATCACGATGGTGTGATCACTGACCTAGAGCCAGATATCCTGGAATGTGAAGCCAAGTGGGCCTTAGAAAGCATCACTACGAACAAAGCTAGTGGAGGTGATGGAATTCCTTACCTCCATAGTTGACTATTTCAAATCCTGAAAGATGATGCTGTGAAAGTGCTTCACTCAATATGCCAGCAAATTTGGAAAACTCAGCAGTGGCCATAGGACTGGAAAAGGTCAGTTTTCATTCCAATCCCAAAGAAAGGTAATGCCAAAGAATGCTCTAACTATCTCACAATTGCACTCATCTCACACGCTAGTAAAGTAATGCTCAAAATTCTCCAGGCCAGGCTTTAACAGTACATGAACCGTGAACTTCCAGATGTTCAAGGTGGTTTTACAAAAGGCAGAGGAACCAGAGATCAAATTGCCAACATCTGATGGATCACCAAGAAAGCAAGAGAGTTTCAGAAAAACATCTATTTCTGCTTTACTGACTATGCCAAAGCCTTTGACTGTGTCGTCACAATAAACTGGAAGATTCTGAAAGAGATGGGAATACCAGACCACCTGACCTGCTTCTTGAGAAACCTGTATGCATATCAGGAAACAACAGTTAGAACTGGACATGGAACAACAGACTGGTTCCACACTGAGAAAGGAGTACGTCAAGGCTGTATATTGTCACCCTGCTTATTTAACTTCTATGCAGAATACATCATGAGAAACTCTGGGCTGGAAGAAGGACAAGCTGGAATCAAGATTGCCGGGAGAAATATCAATAACCTCAGATATGCAGATGACACCATCCTTATGGCAGAAAGTGAAGAGGAACTAAAAAGCCTCTTGATGAACGTGAAAGAGGAGAGTGAAAAAGTTGGCTTAAAGCTCAACATTCAGAAAACTAAGATCATGGCGTCTGGTCCCATCATTTCATGGGAAATATATGGGGAAACAGTAGAAACAGTGTCAGGCTTTATTTTTTTGGGTTCCAAAATCACTGCAGATGGTGACTGCAGCCATGAAATTAAAAGAAGCTTACTCCTTGGAAGGAAAGTTATGACCAATATAGACAGTATATTAAAATGTGCTAGACATTAAAATGTCTCTAGATAGCAGAGACATTACTTTGCCAACAAAGATCCAACTAGTCAAGGCTATGGTTTTCCAGTGGTCATGTATGGATGTGAGAGTTGGACTGTAAACAAAGCTGAGCGCCGAAGAATTGATGCTTTTGAACTGTGGTGTTGGAGAAGACTCTTGAGAGTCCCTTAGAGTGCAAGGAGGTCCAACCAGTCCTTCCTAAAGGAGATCAGTCCTGGGTGTTCATTGGAAGGACTGATGCTAAAGTTGAAACTCCAATCCTTTGGCCACCTCATGCGAGGAGTTGACTCATTGGAAAAGACTCTGATGCTGGGAGGGATTGGGGGCAGGAGGAGAAAGTGATGACAGAGGATGAGATGGCTGGATGGCATCACCCACTCGATGGGCATGAGTTTGAGTGAACTCTGGGAGTTGGTGATGAACAGGGAGGCCTGGGGTGCTGTGATTCATGGGGTCACAAGGAGTAGGACATGACTGAGCGACTGAACTGAACTGATATATATATTTATCCTGAATTTTACAAGCTACATTTTCTGTAGAAGACTCTTACTCCTTGACTTCAGGTTGTACCTTTTAGACATTGTTGTTGCTGTTTACTCATTAAGTCATGTTTGATTCTTTAGTGGCCCAATGGGCTTCCCAGGCAAGAATACTGGAGTGGGTTGCCATTTCCTTCTCCAGGGCATCTTACCAACCCAGCGATTGAACCAGAGTCTCCTGCATTGGCAGGCAGATTCTTTACACTGCACCACCAGGGGAGCTTGTGGATATTATGTTATATGAAATACAATAGTTGCAGAAAGACCTATGTGAATATCTAAATTGGTCAAACTCACAAAATTAAAGAGTACTGTGATGGTTACCATGAGGTGGGGAGGAGTAAGGAGAAATCAGTATTTCCTATTCATAGGTACAAAGTCTCAATTATACAAGGTGAATAGATTCTAGAGATTTACTGTACAGCATTGTCCCTATGCTTAAAGTTATTATATTATATAATACAATACAATGAACTTAAAGTACATTGTTTTGTGTAGTGTTATATACTTAAAATGTTTTTAAATGAATCATTTTAACTTTTTTACAGTAATAAAGTAAAAAATTAAAAAATATGAGTACAGAATCAAACAAAAATATATTTAAACAGTTAATTTTATGATAGACATCAATGGGAGAAAAAGATCAAGACTGAGTAAATCACAGGGTGTGCTCTAATTCCTGACTATTTCATCTACTGTTAGTATCGCTGTAAGATGTTGATTTCACTCTATAACCTGAATGATTTTCATAGCCTCCAGTAAATTTTTTTGTACTATGCTTCCTGTTGAAGACCCTGTAAACACAGAGACACCAAGACTAAGGATTTGGGTATCCAAACCCCACACAAACTCTTAACACTTGTCTCAACTGATTTATCTCTATTTACTTCCTATTCCATGTTTTAATGGTCTTTCTTCTGGTACATAGTTCCCTCTGAGGCACATTTACCATCTGATTTCTGGAGATCCTTTCAACTCAAGGAAACACCTCCTTCCTCTAAGTTCTGGGGGACTAGCTTAACTCCCTTTTATCTCCTTTACCTTCCCTCAGTCCTCACCACAATTTAGCAGGAAGCCATCCCCAGATTTTCCACCCAGACTTTATCAGAGAGAGATATCTTTTTTGGTTCTATTTACACCATCCAGACAGGGGCTCTGATCTCCAGAATCATCTGTCTACAAAGGTCGGATGAACAGGAGGGGAGGAGAGACAGACCTCAGGCTGAAGTCCAAGAAGGAGGTTCTGAAGAGCAGGAGGGAGAGGATCCTTACCTGGTTGCAGACAGGCTTGTACTTGAGCCCAGGCTTGTTCAGGATCTTCTCCAGCTGCTTGTGGTTGAAATTGGACACCCCGATGGACTTGGCCAGCCCTGCGTCCTTACATGTCTCCAGGGCCTGGAGAGGGAAGGGTGGTGAGCAGTCATTTGAAATGAGTGATAGATCAAGAATAAATGATGGAAAAAATCTGTAAGAAGTGTCTCATGTCAAGAATTGACATTGATTTTAAGAAAGAAAAAAGGAGAAGAAGGTCATGACACAAGAAGAATTAACCATCTCCTCCTTAAAAACCCTGGAGAAGACATATCACATGGAAGGAAATAGATGCCTGACTTCACCATCCCAGATTCTGTCCTTTTCTGTGAACATTTCAGCAATGGTGTCCTCCCCACAACCCCAGCATCCCAGTCCTTAGATTCATGAACTGCTGAGTCTGACGGTCCACAGCCCATCCTCACAGGTGGAAGAAATGAAGGAGGTTCCCCATCTCCTGACTTCTCCCCTGGTTTTCTCCTCCCTGGACTCACCTCCCACGTGTGACAGAGATCTACTGAGTCATATATCATTTTCCCATTTTCATCTTTTGGAAAAAGTTCCTCTCCTGGCTGGAATAGAAGCAGTCATTTTAGAGATGTCATAAAATAATTTCTCCATTTAGTCAGCCTGCCAGGCACATCTAGGACCAGGACATTAACCTCCATAAGACAGGTTTACAACATTCCAGATCTCTTACACTTACCATATGTTTTAATAAATAGTACTTTCCTAGGTCCTAAAGGGGACTCATTGTGACTGATGTAAAGAATGGCAAAGTTACATGGCTTTATTTCCAGAATAAAAATTACAATCTTGACTTAGATGTGATACAGTTTCTTTTCTCTCTGAGCATCTGATAGCCCTAGGGCAGACACACGAACCAACAAGACTCTCCTTAGGTTGATATGGGATGTGAAAGATCCAGACATGTTCTCAAATGTTCATGACCATGAGCCTTGAACTAATCAAGGTTAATTTACCACTGATGGAAAATGTTGATATAAAAATAAAGCCAACCAAAAGTAATGGAAAGTTAAGGGATGGGGGGGAAAGGAGACACTTCTGAAGAGTACTGCAAATCCTTAAATCTTCCATAGCTGGGCCTTGCCATCCACAAAACCAATAAACTCTTCTGCATAGGATGGCTTGGCTTGAGTTTATTTCTGCAACTTAAAATCAACCTAGAACTCTGGGATAATCTAGAGGGATAAATTGGGGAGAGAAGTGGGAAGGGAATTCAGGATGGGAGGGACACATGTATACCTATGGCCTTTAATGTTTATGTATGGCAAAACAATCACAATATTGTAAAGTAATTAACCTCCAATTAAAATAAATAAATAATTAAAAAAAAAACATTTCTAAGTAATACAGTTCTTAATGGCTAAGTGCAGTCCGCAGACCTCATCATGAAGACAGGCAACAGTGTAGGCAAGGTCTCCTAAGTCCCAATAAAGGTTTAGACTCACCTAGAGAGAGCACCATCAAATCTGCTCAACTTGAAAGGGTGAAAGATGAGATAAACTCATCTTGTTCAAATGTAAGGCAATGTCATGCTCACCATGGCTACACCAAAATCTGTGTTCTTAAAATCCCCAAGGGACTCAAGAGTCTTACTGTGTGCAGAACTCACCTATGTCTATTCCCTCAAGTTTTTCAGCAGAGAACATGAGATTGTTGAGCTTTTTTCTCTGGGAGAAATGACAAAGAAATTTAAAAAATTAAAAAAAAAACCTCAGTAAAAAGATAACCATAAATGATTATTTGGGAATTCTACTCTAGTGAAGAGTATATCCTACTATGAAAAATCTGAAGTCAATCTTCCATGCAGGTTGATAGACATTCTGACACAAGAAATAAAATAGTTATAATCATACAAATTGCCAACCTTCAGAGCCAGTGGAAAATGAATAATGTAGAGATCAACATAGTCCAGTTGAACATTTTTCAGTGACTTCTCCAAGGCTGGTCGGACCAACTCCGGTTGAAGGAAAGTGGACCAAAGCTGCAGAGATTAAAGAAAGGAAGCTGCATGAAATTAACATTGTAGGTAGTTTTGTTTTTATGCTTTCATCTAAAAATCAGAGATTTTTCCTGATTAGAAATGGATGATCACAGAGGAAAATGACCCTGTTTCTTTTTCAGCTCCATTTTTTATCTAACCAACCCATGTAAACTTTGTTATTTGATTGAATTTATCATTAGTACATCATTCACAGTGGAAGAAAATGATCCAAGAAATAAAGAGTATTATCAAATAACTAATATACCCATCATCTGAATTATGTTTAATAAAGTTTAAAAGCAGTTCACAAAATCAATCTAATTCTATCAAAGAATCAATCCTCTTAGGAGCAATTAGAACCTTTTTGTTTATGTAACTGTAGGAAGTGTTTTGAACATATTATTATGTACAGAACTTAATTCAAGACATTTGATTAGATCTTATGTAATAAAAAACAGCTCTTCCTATTTCCACCTCTTAGACATAAGTAAGAACTGAGATTTAGAATTTGAAGAAAATTTAGAAAGTTCCCTAGATGATAAGGAAAGCTATAATCTAATTATTTCTGTCTGATTCATTAGCCCATACTAAATCACACTACTCTGGTCTAGGCTCAGAAAAACAAATTGACTTTAATTTAAAATTAAAATTTGAACCAATGATGAGAAAGCCATCATCACTCTCACTTTCTTTTTGTATACGAGATTTAATACACAAATATGTGTGAAAAAAGTTGAACCAATAAGCAGTGTTCACCAAATAGCTATTGATCTGACTGCATAATTATCACCTGCACAAAATAACTTGCATACATGTGCACACACAACACACACAGCACCTTTGAAGTGTAGAATATGTCTTCTCTCTTCACAGTGCCATCTGTAATCTTGCTCCGAATGGCTTGTCCAACTTGCCCTTCATTTTGGTACAAATGAGCGCAGTCAATATGGCGGAAACCAACCTCTATAGCCAATTGGGTGACCTCCAGAGCTTCACTCTTAGGAACCTACATAAGCAACAAATATGGTAGTTGAATATTCGCACTATAAAGAAACTGCTGGTGCACAAACTTTGATTTTTCCCAAGAAAAATAAACAAACAAAAGCTTTAATGTTCTTTTTGCCTTTGGTTAGTTCTGCATGTGTGGTGTTAAACCCATGATAGTTTACCTGAAATTTCTTGTAAAGTTATTAAATGAATACCCAGGAAGTCTTCAATCCCAGGTGATCAGTGGTTGATCAAAGGCATCAGAGGACCCCAAAGGCCACCTCCAGGTTCAGTGATGTGCTGGAGGAACTCATAAAAGTGAAAAAAGTGAACCTGTTAGTTGTTCAGTTGTGTCTGACTCTTTGCGACTCCATGGATTGTAGTCCGCTAGGCTCCTCTGTCCAAGGAATTCTCCAGGCAAGAAAGGAAGATCCCTTTCTCCAGGTATCAAACCTGTGTCTCCTGAGTTGCAAGCGATTCTTTACCATCTGAGCCATGGATATGATTTATATAGTGAGATATTTTTAGCAAAGTCAACAAGGGTAAAGGTTCACGATACAAAGCACCAAGAAACAAGGTGAAATCTTCTAAAAGTGCTCTATCTACCAATGTAGTCATGCAGAATACACAGAATAAAAACTATTCAAAGTGTACTAAGTGATTTTTTAAATGCCTATCCTGGTGGCTCAGATAGTAAAGAATCTGCCTGCAGTGCAGGAGATGTGCGTTCGATCTCTGGGTCAGGAACATCCCTTAGAGAAGGGAATGGCAACCCACTCCAGTATTCATGTCTGGAAAATCCCGTGGAGAGAGGAGCCTAGCAGGTTATAGTCCTTGGGTTCACAAAGAGTTGGACACAACTGATGGACTACCGCTTTTGCTTTCTTTCCCTGGATAATGATATCACAATCAAGCTAGTTAACAGTTCCATCACCTCACATAGTTAACTTTTATAGGTGTTTGTGAGACCTTTAAGGTCTACTTTCCTGGCAAATCTCAAGAATATAACCCATTATTATTAACAGTAACCACTGTGCTGTACATCAGGTCTCCAGACTTATTTATCTTACAGCTGAAGGCCTTTGCCAGTTGACCAGCATCTTTCCATTTTCCCCAACTTTATCCCCAACTCCTGGTCACTGTGATTTACTTTCTGCTTCTATGACTTCAACTTTTTTTTTTTTTGCCTTAAATGTTTTTTTAATTAATTTTTATTTTTTAGTTTGTTTTGCTTTACAATACTATATTCATTTTGCTATACATTGACATGAATCAGCCATGAGTGTACATGAACTCCCAATCCTGACACCCCCCTCCCTGCTTCCACCCCACACCATCTCTCTGGATTATCCCCATGCATCAGTCCCAAGCATCCTGCATCCTGCATCGAACCTAGACCGGCGATTCATTTCACTTAGGATATCATACATGTTACACTGCCACTCTCCCAAATCATCCCACCCTCTCCCTCTCCCACAGAGTCCAAAAGGCCGTTCTATACATCTGTGTCTCTTTCGCTGTCTCGCATACAGGGTTATCATTGCCATCTTTCTAAATTCCATATATATGTGTAAGTATACTGTATTGGTGTTTTTCTTTCTGGGTTACTTCACTCTGCATAATTGGCTCCAACTTCATCCACCTCATTAGAACTGATTCAAATGAATTCTTTTTAATGGCTGAGTAATACTCCATTGTGTATATGTACCACAGCTTTCTTACCCATTCATCTGCTGAAGGACATCTAGGTTGCTTCCATGTCCTGGCTATTATAAATAATCCTACTCATAGAAAGATCATGCAGTGTTTGTTCTTTATGTCTGACTTATTTTACTCAGCTTAATGTTATCCAAGTTCATCCATGTTGTTGCAAATTATGGATAATTTCTTTTATAAGCCTGAATAATATTTTGCTTCTTTTTATGTGACTTGTAATCTTTTCTTTTTAAAGGAGATGCTTGTCTAACTTCCATCTGTTGGGTCTAGTTCTGCCTTTCCTTAAATGCAGGGGCATTCAGGGATGTGCTAAGGAATGAATCAGTGAGCTTCAGTAATAGCTGAACCCTTCCCTCTCCTCATCCCAGTTTGTACCACAAAGTCTTGTCTTCTGTCTTCAAAATTTTTCTGAATATTTCCTTCTGTTTCATACTTAAAATAAGTGATATTAAAATTTAAGGACTAGAACCTTGTCATACAACTATTCAACACATACTCTAAAGACAAGATGGGTAGCAAAATTCCTGGATTCCAGTCTAGTAAATTATCCTCTTTGTCCCTCTTACACTCAAGCACTGAAATTATATAAAAATATATTACAAAAGCCAAGAATTGAAACCTTTCCCTGTAAGACTATAGCTTGTCTCCTCAAATGGCACTGAACTTTCCATTAGAAGAAGTTTCCATGCAGAAACAGGAGTATAGGGCAAAACACAGTTGAAGTGTTTCTTCCCTGTGACCTACTAGGTAATCCACAGTAGAAAAGCAATTCTCTCCCATTAGTTTTCAGTCACCTCATCTTTAGGAATTTTTACCTCAAATACTTCTCTGGGCCATGTCTATTTGGAAGGAGGAAATGGTTCTGGAATTAATGAAATATACAGAGAAACCTAGCCATTACAATCACCCTCAAAGCAAAGCAGCTGACAGTCAGTGTTCTTGACAGCTGAGTCTCACTTCTCCTGCCAAGCTGGGAAAGAGACGGAAACTGGAGGGGAACCCAGAGTAATCCACAGGTGAGCACAGCCTCAGACCCTGATGCAGAGTGGAGACTGGATGCTCTCTCCCTTTCACAGGGCATGGTTCTAGCCTGGTTAGTAGAACCACATGATCCTCCCAGAGTCACAGAGGAACTCAGTGCTTGGCAACCCAAGTCCCTTCCACTCATGTCATATCCACTACAATTTATGTCAACCCACAACCACTACTCTACCTCCTCAGGTGCATAGGTTCCAAATCCCAGGATAGGAATGAAGTGGCCGTCATTAAGCTTCACCCTCTGGTATTTGGGATCCATTGCCGATTGCTCTTCTGAGTAAGCAGACTGATTTTTTTCTTCTGCCTTCACAGTTTATAAATAATATGAAGGTAACACCCCAACTGCACTGTCCAATGTTAGCAGATACATTGTAGGAGGAGCATGATTAAACCAGTACCCATGGAGTAAGAAATAAACAAAGGGTATTAACTTGTTTGTTTTTTATCAGAATAATATTCACATTATACAATGATATAAATCATTAACTTCTTGGAAATTTTTACTTTTTTTTTTTTATTTTACTTTACAATACTGTATTTGTTTTGCCATACATCAACATGAATCCACCACGGGTGTACATGAGTTCCCAGTCCTGAACCTGCATCTCACCTCCCTCCCCAAACCATCTTTATTTTTATAAGTACATTTAAAATTCTGGATCCACTTACATTATTGTAAATTATTTCATGAGATTTGCTGAATAATTATTGACCATATGTTAGACTAGAAACCACATGTACCGATTTTTAAAATTTTCTAATTATGAAGCCCAACTTGAGCAATTGAAACAACTATCTACATTACAGTGCATACATACACATACTTATACACACAATCACAGAATTTAAAGTAATGACTAATAAGGATTTTTCAAAATACTAACACTTAATAAAGAATGAAAACACCAAATGAATATAAATTTGCCTTTTTATATATCCTACCAGCAAAATTATTTTGCTTATAGAAGGGGGTGAAATCCTGAAAATGATGTGAAAATCAGACATTCTGGCAAAGATCTTATTAGAGGTTAGTTATTAATGGTTTTTACTGTGTGCGATATGTTAACAGACTCTCTGTTCAAATCTTTTAGCTAGTTTTGTTGTTCAGTTGCTCAGTCATGTCTGACTCTCCGACCCCATGGACTGTAGCACATCAGGCTTACCTGTCCTTCACCATCTCCCAGAGCTTGTTCAAACTCACATCCACTGAGTCATTGAGGCCATTCAACCATCTCTTCCTTTGTCATCCTGTTCTCCTGCCTTCAATATTTCCCAACATCAGAGTCTTTTCTAATGAGTCAGCTGGTTAGAGAACCTTTAAAATTGCCATGACATAAATGATATTTTATATAATTTGTTATCTTGCTCAACATTATTCATAAAAGGAAGACCTATAAACAATTTAAATTATAATATATCTGGAAGAGTGAGGAAAATCATCAAGCATTGCTACAATGGAAGTTGTGAAGCCAATTAAAATTTAACATGGAAATTAAAGTTAGCTAAAGAGTGAGCTATGAACTGCTGGATTTTCCCCTAGAAGCATAAAGAAAATTAAAGAAACTAGCTATAAACTAGCTATACAACCTTATAGGAACCCTGGGAAACAGTCAGAGGAACACCTAGAGTGACAAATGAACCAGCTTCCCAGGTGATGGAGTGGTAAAGAATTCGCCTGCCATGCAGGAGACACAGGTTCAGTCCCTGGGTTAGGAAGATATCCTGGAGAAGGAAATGAAAACCCATTCCAGTATTTTTGCCTGGGGAATTCCATGGACAGTGGAGCCTGGCAGGCTATAGTTCCATAGGGTCTCAAAAGAGTCAGACACAACTCACTGACTAAACAACAACAACAAACGAACACCCAATTAAGAAAAATTCAGAACAGAATGGCAGGAAATTTCAGCACGTATTTGCTTACCTGTAGCCTTCTGCTTGGGGCAATGCAGTCTTGTTCAGCTCCCAGTTGCCTCCCTCAAACCAGAATGATCACAGAAAACCTTATCTGCAATGTTCCAACCTACTTAGGGGCTGCCTGGAGACTGGTGACTGTTTCACTCTATATTTCAAGCTTAAACTGAAGAGCAGCTGGAGTATCTCATTACAGCTGCAGGGGTCTATACATATGTGGGGCCAGGGACAAAGGATAAGGGTGGATACATAGACTAGACCGTGTAAAACCCTGAGTAGAACTGAAGTGTGGATTTGGGGGACAGTAGGGCATTTCAAAAACAATCATAAATTCAGCAGAATCAAAAAGGTTCACATATGCCAGGCAAGATTATGACTCAGAAATGAACCAAGTTGTCAGTTTTCCTTTGGGCTGATCCCAGGACTAGGAGTATTCCAAATAAACTAGTGAAGGCCTGTCAGGACATGAAACAGATCTACTGGCAGTGAGTGTTTGCCTGTTGTTTCAAGTACCCAACTGTGAACACACAGAGGAACACATACACACACACACATGACATAAAGAGGGAAAGAAAGGAGGAGAAAGAAAGAAAAAAAGAAAAAGGAAACCATAGTTCAGGAAAGGAAGAAAATTAATTGGCACCGACTCTTCCTGAACAGTCACAGGAGCCACACTTAGCACACAGTGAGTGTCACACACTGTCCTGGGGAGGAGCTCCAGGTAGGACGCTGAGCTCAGCTCCCCCAGGAGCACATCAGGGTCCCATTGCCTGAAAATACACGACACCAGCAGAAAGCCTTGTCCACACCAGGGCTGTAAAGAACTGTCCCCATGGAGCTGGGTGGGAAGGGAAGAGAAGCCGTCAGATCAGCACTGAGCCCCTGGGAGGGCCCCAGAAGAGGAGGAGGAACAGGGGCTCAGAGGTCCTCCCTGGAGAGACCTGTGAACATCATGCACTGGGCACCGCAGCCCTGGGATGACCCCGGGATGACCCCGGGAGGTCGCAGCCCCACAGCTGCTGTGAACCCAGGGGGACCCACAAGAGGCCTGGGAACCTGACTCCTCTCCTGAGACACGTACCTGCTCCTGCTCCTGGAACAGGCTGAGGGGGCGGCAGGACACTGCTCAGACTTGGGCTGGTTTACTGGGCAGCCTGTGTGCCCCCCAGCCCACAGATGCCCCCTCAGTGCCTCTGGATCCAGTTCACTCCCTCTGGGGCGAGGGCCACCCATGCTGGGCAGAGTGGACAGTGCCCATACAAGAACACACCTGCAAGACATGGATGGATAACTAGTTTTGTAGAAATGGAGAAAGTTAAACAAGTTGAAAAGACAGAGGAATTTGTCTCAAATGAAAGAATAAGAAAGTAACACCTGCAAAATCGGCTAATGAAACAGATGTTATGCTTACCAAAGTAATTTACCAGAATTGAAAGTGTCAGTAATAAGAATGCTAACTGAACTAGGGAAAAGAGTAAATGAATACAGTCAGACTGTTAACAACTAAAAAATATTTTAAAAAATAACGTCAGAACTGAATAATGCAATAACTCAGATTTAGAAAACACTCTAGAGGAAATAGCAGACTAGGTGTACAGAAAAATTTGTAAGTGACCTGGAAGATAGATTTATGTGAATCATGCGTTAGCATTAAAAACAGCAAAAAGGGAAACAAACTTTTAAAAAGAGAACAGTTTAAAAAGCCTCTCAGACAACATCAAGTGTACTAACATCCTCATGATAAGAGTCCTAGAAGAAAGAGAGAGAGAGAAGGGGGTAGAAAAGGCATTTGATGAAATTATGGCTGAAAATGTCCTGAACCTGCAGGAGGGAAAAGCTATCCAGGTGCAAGATGCACAGAGAGTCCCAAATAAGATAAAACCAAAGAGGCCCACACTAAGACACATCAAAATTAGAAAGGCAGAAGTTAAAGATACAGAGAGGAGTCTAAAGGCAGCAGGATAAAAATGATGAGTCACATGCAAGGAAAAAGACACCAGGCTGTCAGTTGATTATTCTGCAGAAATTAGGCACAACAGTGTGGCATGATGTTTCTAAAGTACTGAAAGGGGAAAATCTACAACCTAGGATACTAGGAAATAGATCCAATAATGTATAATAACTGTAAATGGAGTATAGTCTATAAAATAATGAATCACTCTGTTGTACATCTGACAGAATATTTTATCAACTATATTTCAATGAAAAAGACAAGAATGTTTGCTTTCCTGATCATTAAAATCATACATACAAATTACAGAATTTAGGGGAAGAAAGGAGAGGTTCAGTTCAGTTCAGTTCACTAGCTCAGTCGTGTCCGACTCTTGGCGACTCCATGAATCGCAGCACGCCAGGCCTCCCTGTCCATCACCAAATCCAAGAGTTGACTCAGACTCACGTCCATTGAGTCAGTGATGCCATCCAGCCATCTCAACCTCTGTCATCCCCTTCTCCTCCTGCCCTCAATCCCTCCCAGCATCAGAATCTTTTCCAATAAGTCACCTCTTCGCATGAGGTGTCCAAAGTACTGGAATTTCAGCTTCAGCATCATTCCCTTCGAAGAAATCCGAGGGCTGATCTCCTTCAGAATGGACTGGTTGGATCTCCTTGCAGTCAAGGGACTCTCAAGAGTCTTCTCCAACACCACAGTTCAAAAGCATCAATTCTTCTGCGCTCAGCCTTCTTCACAGTCCAACTCTCACATCCATACATGACCACAGGAAAAACCATAGCCTTGACTAGATGGACCTTAGTCGGCAAAGTAATGTCTCTGCTTTTGAATATACTATCTAGGTTGGTCATAACTTTTCTTCCAAGGAGTAAGCGCCTTTTAATTTCATGGCTACAGTCACCATCTGCAGTGATTTTGGAGCCCCAAAAAATAAAGTCTGACACTGTTTCTACTATTTCCCCATGTATTTCCCATGAAGTGATGGGACCCGATGCCATGATCTTCGTTTTCTGAATGTTGAGCTTTAAGCCAACTTTTTCACTCTCCTCTTTCACTTTCATCAAAAGGCTTTTTAGCTCCTCTTCACTTTCTGCCATAAGAGTGGTGTCATCTGCATATCTGAGGTTATTGACATTTCTCCCAGCAATCTTGATTCCAGCTTGTGTTTCTTCCAGTCCAGCGTTTCTCATGATGTACTCTGCATAGAAGTTAAATAAGCAGGGTGACAATATACAGCCTTGACGTACTCCTTTTCCTATTTGAAACCAGTCTGTTGTTCCATGTCTAGTTCTAACTGTTGCTTCCTGACCTGCATACAGATTTCTCAAGAGGCAGGTTAGGTGGTCTGGTATGCCCATCTCTTTCAGAATTTTCCACAGTTTACTGTGTTCCACACAGTCAAAGGCTTTGAGATAGTCAATAAAGCAGAAATAGATGTTTTTCTGGAACTCTCTTGCTTTTCCCATGATCTAGCGGATGTTGGCAATTTGATCTCTGGTTCCTCTGCCTTTTCTAAAACCTGCTTGAACATTAGGAAGTTCACAGTTCACGTATTGCTGAAGTCTGGCCTGGAGAACCTTGAGCATTGCTTTAATAGCATGTGAGATGAGTGCAGTTGTGCAGTAGTTTGAGCATTCTTTTGCATAGAGAATAAATATAACCTGTAATTAGCCTGTTGTGCTTGTGTTAGTCACTCAGTCGTGTCCAACTCTTTGCAACCCCATGGACTATAGCCCGCCAGGCTCCTCTGTTCTTGGGATTCTCCAGGCAAGAATACTGGAGTGGGTTGTCATACCCTTCTCCAGGGTATCTTCCCAATCCAGGGATAAAACCTGGATCTCTTGCATTGCAGACATATTCCTTACCATCTAAGCCACAAGGGAAGCCCAATCAACCTTTACAAATGTGTGAATTTGTATTTTATTTACAAATCAGATAATCTACAACATGCTAATTGTATGCTTTCCTTTTGGCTTAAGTATCTTCTGAAGCTCTCAAATATTATTTTCAAAATTCATTATTATATTTTGCTTGTTTTGAGTAGTGTGTTGTCTTAATGTACTTTATTCTTTCATCATTTGGGTTTGCTTTAGCATTTTGATTAGTTCTTGCATATTTTGCCACTCATTCATAGATTCATACAGCAAAACTTTATTGAAAATATTTTATGTGCCAGACACTTTTATCCACAAGTAACAAAAACAGGAAATAAAATTTTTAAATGACTTGAGTTGATAGTTGATAGTGGAGGATAAAGACTACGGATAAAATCAAAAGTATGTAGCTGTTAGTAGTAGGAGAGTTCCCTTTGAGAGATAACCCTGCAGTTTCTCACATTTCTGTGCACCTGCTAAGTGGAGACTCTGACCATGCTTCATCCCGCACTAAGTTTTCAAGACATTTGTCCAGTGAACATCCTTGCAATATAGAGACAGTGGCTCCCTGCAGAGACATGGAGGACACGTTTGCTGTGCAGTAATGTAAAGAACACCTCTCCCTCATGAGAAAAGGAGGGATGCTGAGAGCATACTTTCATTGACCCAGGATCCCTAGACTCAAAATTTTTTTTCCTGTCACTCAACTCACTGAATATTCAGGCATCACCTGGGACCTTCACTTCAACTTTAGAAATGGGAATCCAAGGAACTAGCACAACACACCTTGCTGTGGAGAATATTTCCATAATATACTCTGTACATGGACACATTCCCTGTAAACCTTAATCCTATACAATGCTCTGTGTCAATTATGGCTCAACAAAGCTGAAAAATGATACTCTTATTTGGCCACAGCATTTATCATGAATAATAAAAATTTTTTTCCTTTACCAGCATCTGTGAAACCAGGGCAAGCTGATTTGTTAGCTCACAAATGAGACTGAAATCTTATATTCTTCATGATTCTTGACAGAACACAATATGACTGAGCCAAAGGTTAGAATAACACAAAGGTTAGAAAATAGCATTACATCAGGGAATGTTAACTTCCTTACAAAGAGAGAATTCTGCAGCCCCAAACCGCTACCAGCAACACTGTAACGGCTCTTGAGTGTCTGGATATTAAAATCCCACAACATTCTGACCAGACACCTGCCATTTGCATGAGTGACTTCAGTGATACAGAGGCAGGGGGGCTGAACACACAGAGGACTGACCAAGAAGAAAAGTCATCAGCTGAAATCCAAACAACATCCAGGATCAGAGAGCACACGAGGGAAAGGACACCAACCAGTGCCTTCTTCACCCTACTCACATCCATTTGTGGTCTCTATAACTGAGATCATGGGACAAATTCTGACCGTCCTCCAGAGGAGGGAGACGCTAGGACCGCCTAGTTCTATAGAACTTCCTCGCCGCACGTGGTGACTCTCCATAGGATCATTAAGTGCTGGTGCAGGTGGTCCGCTGGGAGAAGAGTGGAGTTATATCCGGCATGACGCACGTACGTGTCAAATGCCATGCCCATCTTGCTCAACTTGCAGTGTCTGTCCAGGTGTGCTGCTGGAATAGGTGTGCACACCTTAACCACGAGGTGCCCTTGGGAAACCCTGGAAAATCGGAGCTCAAGCCATCTCCCTTCTTCCAAGTAGCTGCCCATTTTCTATAAAGTTCAAATGTAAGGCAAGAAAATTTCTGCCAGTGTTCCCTTGCCCCTTCTCAAAATTATCCACCTTACCCACACTGTTATCTGATAAGGGGAGAAGCAAGAAGTAGAAAAGGAGGGGAAGTTTTAACCATTTATATAATACACTGCCTATTTAGGTTTACAAAAATAACAAAAACAATCACCTTCCATGTGGCCTTGGACAAGTCAATAACCTCTGTGGTTTCTTTATCTGTAAAATGTGCTAACAGTTGAATTTACTTCATAGGGTGTTTGAATCATTAAGACTGCTACCTGGAAAACAACAATCGCTCAAACTGCTGGATAATATAATTGATGCTGTTGCTCCATCAGCACAACATTTATGCTCCAGTGTGTCTGTGATTAAAATTATTTTTGTTTCTTTTTTTTCCCCCCTGCTTCATGGATCTAAGGCATGAGCAGAGCAATTTTCCATGCTTTGTGAAGGGGAAGTAGTTGTAATTTTAATTAATTTCTAAAGAGATAGAAAACCAAAATATCTGTTTCTCATTTTTTTGTAGAATATACAGTTTCTGTGGCAAATAAATGCTAATGTATAGAAAAGAAAAACAGTTATTCATACTTCTTGGAACTGATCTTTCGTGGAAAATGGTAGCTGAAAAAAATACTCTAATCTTGCTACAGAACCAAGACTTGGGAGTACTCCATCATCGGGGACTAGCTCCGCAGAGACAACCACTGTCCCAAGTCCTTGGGACATCTCTTTTTTGTTATGTTGCATATGTGTGACAGTAAACCTGGTGTTTGCTGGGTGGTGAGTAATGAATGAGCTGTCTTCCTTGGATCCACCAGTTGTGTTGGATACCTTAGGTGTGTTGTGTAATCATGAGGTCAGGGTTCTTCCCTGTAAGAGAGAACTAAAGATGTTTTAGAGATAAGGAACATAGACTTGATTAGAGCAATTTCAAAAGTTAGTGACCAAATAATAAGTAAGATAAATGACTCTGAATTTCTGTACATTTGGGCAATAGTCCTTGATATCTGTTTCTACTGTGAATTCCAAAATTCACATGTGAAATTTTCCAGATACTGTCTAAGACAGACTCTCTGTGGTCTGGAGGAAGAATAAGAAAAAAGGTCTTATGAAGTGGAGGTCTTTTCTCCCAGACAGATCCAAGATGTCCTCCATCCACAATAGGCCATTATGTTAAGCTTTTTTCTTGTTTCTGTTTTGTATCAACAAATAGACATTGAGACCTCAAAGCAGTAACCCTCTCTTTTCCCTATGGAGCTGAACTGATCACCATGCAGGCAGCTGGATCTGAATGCATAAAAGGACTTGGGACAATGGCTGTCTCTGTGGAGCTAGTCCCCGATGATGAAGGTACTCCCAAGTCTTGGTTCTGTATCTAGACTAGAGTATGTTCTTCAGCTACAATTTTCCAAAACAGATCAATTCGAAGAAGAAGGAATAACTGTGTTTTCTTCTTATTCTTCTGAATTTGTAGGTGGAAATCATGAACACTATATTGAGAGGATTTTCCTAGTTATCAGAACAATAGGTGTACTTGCTCCAGGACTTGAAGAAATTGTTCTGATTGAAGATGGAGTGGATGAACATCCAGCAGATGTTAGAATGCACGATACCTAAGAAGAGCTCCTTGAATGCTTGCGAATCTGAGCATTTCTTATACATTAGTATCAACCCCTTCTGGCTCAGTTGGTAAAGAATCTGCCTGCAAGGCAAGAGACCCCAGTTTGATTCCTGGGTCAGGAAGATCTACTGAAGAAGGGGTAGGCTACCCACTCCAGTATTCTTGGGTTTCCCTTGTGGCTCACCTGGTAAAGAATCTGCCCACAATGTGGGAGACCTGGGTTTGATCCCTGGGTTGGGAATATCCCCTGGAGAAGGGAAAGGCTACCCACTGCAGTATTCTGGCCTGGAGAATTCCATGGACTGTATAGTCTATGGGGACACAAAGAGTCAGACATGACTGAGCAATTTTCACTTTCACTTTCTATAATAAATATGATGTTTATTGATGTAACACTTTATTCCTGTTGCGATCTGATCACAATTATTCTGTGACTGTGACTGGCCTTCAAGTTCCCTCAGACACTGAGATCTGGTAAGTGCACGAATACAAAGATGAAGAAGAACAGGTGGTTCTTCTGAGACGTGGAGGGGAGAATGGAAGCAGGACTGGGGGAACGTGACCAAAGCACCTGGGCCACGGTCACCTGGAGCTTACCATCTTTCCGTCTCACAGTTACTATGGTTTGGGATGCACTGTGTAGAAAACTGGAGTCAAAGAGAAACAGAAGTTGCTACTGGAGGGTGTGGAGAGAATACACTAGAGTGCTTGGTTGATGTTTGTGGAACAATGTTTTTCCATTCCTGTGTGTCAGCTGTTCAAGTTTCTACCATGTCCATGTCTGCCAGTTCAAGATATAAATCCAAATGCTCTTAGTAAACACTTTGAATTCAGTAAGGAAAAGAAAAGGTGGTAGTCAAGACAAACTCAGAGTGAGGAAATATAAAAAACTTTAAATTTTGTACCACCAGGAGGGATAATCAAAAGATTAATTTTGGAAATATTAAGTATTGATGAATAAAGATCACCAGGTGACCTTGGCAACTGAGCCAAGCAATTTGAGATAAGGTTTTAGGGTGTGTTTCCAGGAAGTTCCACTCCATTCAGCTCTATCAGAAATATAATTTGCAAAGATTTTTCATTGCATTCTGTGGATTGACTTCTCACTTTCTTCATAATTTCTTTTGACATGAAAAAATTTTGAATTTTGACAAATGCTAATTTATTATTTAGTTTTTCCTTTGGTGATATACCCAAGAAATCATAGCCAAATACAATGTAATGAAACTATTCCTCAATGTTTTCTTCTAAGGGTTTCATACTTGTATCTTGCAAGTCTGGGTCTTGGACATGTTGTGAGGCTTCTGTGTGTATGTATGTCTGTGTTTAAGATAGCGAGGTCTAACTTTATTCTTTTGTAGATAGATGTGTAGTTTTATCAGCATTGTTTGTTGAAAAGACTGCACTTTTCCCATAAATGGTCTTAGGCAACCTTGTCAAACAACATTAATTTGTGTTAATTTTTGTATTCTGTTCTATTTCACTGGTCTTTATATTTGACTTTATATTTGCCATTATTCACATTATTTTGAGGATAATAGCTTTGTTGTAAGTTAGAAATCTGTAATTGTGAGAAACCTAAATATGCTCTCTTTTTATTTTTTCTTTCCCAAGACTTGTTGGGGTATATATAAAGTTCTATCAAATGTATAGATTACTTTGGTTAGTATTGTCATTTTAATATTCACGAACATGGTTAACTTGCTAATATTTGCGTCTTTATTTTCTTCAAACAAAACTTTTAAATGATACATTTCTTTTCTCTTTTGGTTATTTATGAGTATTTTTGATAATATTTTTAATGAAATTGCTTTTTAAATTTTCTTCTCAGACTGTTCATCATTCGTATATAGAATGGAAATGATTTTTCTGTGTTGACATTTTATCCTACACTTTTGCTGTAATTGTTCTTTAGCTCTAAGCAGTTTTTTAAAAAAATTTTATCTTCCTGGATTTCCACACACATGATTATGTCATCTCAGAACAGAGATAATTTTATTTATTTTGAAGTCTAGCATTTTTTTTGTTTATTTTCTTATTTTAGTTGAAACTAACAGTTCCATGTTGACTAGACAAGGCACATGCAAGTAAATTTTCATATTATTCATCTTAACAAGAAATGCTTTTCAGAGTGAAGAAAGAGGACAAGAGGAAGACAAGTAGAAAAGAGGAATCTTGAATTATACACAAGAATTCTCCTGTGCCACAAGTAAGTAATTACTTTTATTTCTCCTCAATCACTCCCTTGAAGAGACTCATCAGTGTACATAGAACAGCAAATATTTACTCATCAAATGGTATATTGATATGGATTTTTTTAAAATAAAATTTTGAGGCGAGTATTATTTGTTTCTAGGAGGTGGTCTTGTTTAGTGAGTTATCAGTGGTATGAGTAGGCTGATACTGTGTTGGCAGTTGCTGAAGAAGAAAGTGGAATCAAGAGACGAGGCTCCTATTGGAGGAGATGACTGCCTGCCTCTGAGATTAGAGGAACAGTCCCCAGAGAGGGGAAAACCAATAATGCAGCAGACAGAGGTGGGCTGACTTGAACCACATCTGTATTAGTTACTATTGCTGCCCAACAAATGACCAAAAGCTTTGTGGCCTGAAACAATACTGTTACATATTTGGAGGTAAAAAATTCAACATTCCGTTCAATGAGCTAGCAGGTCTGCATTTCTTCTTGAGTTCTTAGGGAAAAACCTACTTGGTTGCCTTTTCAGCTCCTAGAGAACTCCTTCATCTTTTGCCTTGGGGACTATTTCACCATCTTCAAAGCCCTCTGCATAGCCTCTTTGGCTAAGTTGGCTTAAAGCTCAACATTCAGAAAACTAAGATCATGGTATCTGGTCCCATCACTTTATGGCAAATAGATGGCAAAACAGTGGAAACAGTGGCTGACTTTTTTGGGGAGGCTCCAAAATCACTGTAGATGGTGACTACAGCCGTGAAATTAAAAGACACTTGCTCCTTGGAAGGAAAGTTGTGACCAATCTAGTGCAGTTCAGTTCCGTTCAGTCGTGCAGTCGTGTCTGACTCTTTGCGACCCCATGAATCGCAGCACGCCAGGCCTCCCTGTCCATCACCATCTCCCGGAGTTCACTCAGACTCACGTCCATCGAGTCCGTGATGCCATCCAGCCATCTCATCCTCGGTCGTCCCCTTCTCCTCCTGCCCCCAATTCCTCCCAGCATCAGAGTATTTTCCAATGAGTCACCTCTTCGCATGAGGTGGCCAAAGTACTGGAATTTCAGCTTCAACATCATTCCCTTTGAAGGAATCCCAGGGCTGATCTCCTTCAGGATGGACTGGTTGGATCTCCTTGCAGTCCAAGGGACTCTCAAGAGTCTTCTCCAACACCACAGTTCAAAAGCATCAATTCTTTGGCACTCAGCCTTCTTCACAGTCCAACTCTCACATCCATACATGACCACAGGAAAAACCATAGCCTTGACTAGATGGACCTTAGTCGGCAAAGTAATGTCTCTGCTTTTGAATATACTATCTAGGTTGGTCATAACTTTTCTTCCAAGGAGTAAGCGCCTTTTAATTTCATGGCTGCAGTCACCATCTGCAGTGATTTTGGAGCCCAAAAAAATAAAGTCTGACACTGTTTCTACTGTTTCCCCATCTATTTCCCATGAAGTGATGGGGCCAGATGCCATGATCTTCATTTTCTGAATGTTGAGCTTTAAGCCAAGTTTTTCACTCTCCTCTTTCACTTTCATCAAGAGGCTTTTTAGTTCCTCTACACTTTCTGCACAACATATTAAAAAGCAGAGACATCACTTTGCCAACAAACCATCTAGTTAAGGCTATGATTTTTCCAGTAGTCATGTAAGGATGTGAGAATTGGACTATAAAGAAAGCTGAGCACTGAAGAATTGATGCTTTTGAACTGTGGTGTTGGAGAAGACTCTTGAGAGTCCCTTGGACTGCAAGGAGATCCAACCAGTCCATCCTAAAGGAGATCAGTCCTGAATATTCATTGGAAGGACTAATTCTGAAGCTGAAACTACAATCCTTTGGCCACCTGATGCAAAGGGCTGACTCATTTGAAAAGACTTTGATGCTGGGAGGGATTGAAGGCAGGAGGAGAAGGTTTTGACAGAGGATGAGATGGTTGGATGGCATCACCAACTCAATGGACATGAGTTCGGGTAAACTCTGGAAGTTGGTGATGGATAGGGAAGCCTGGCATGCTGCAGTCCATGGGGTCACAAAGAGTCAGACATGACTGAGTGACTGAATTGAACTGATAGCCTCTTTGAATCTCTCGTTTAAAGCTCCTATATTACCACCTCCTCTGTGACTATAATGCTCCC
This sequence comes from Aepyceros melampus, assembly GCA_006408695.1. Lineage (NCBI taxonomy): Eukaryota > Metazoa > Chordata > Mammalia > Artiodactyla > Bovidae > Aepyceros > Aepyceros melampus. The sequence goes on along the minus strand of SJXQ01009625.1, from coordinate 251,008 downwards.
AGGTCCCATGTATGAGAGATTCATGACGACACTAGGCTTACCCAGGTAATCCAGGAACATTCCAATCTCTTTATTTTAATTATCTTTACAGATAATTTCTTTATCCATATAAGATGAAGATAATTAACTCTTTATCTTAAAGTCCTTCTAACCTGTCAGCTCATGTAGCTATTCTGCTCAAAACCTGTATTATTTTCCATTTCTCTGAGACTAAACTCATGACATAGGCCCCCTTGTCCCACTGGTCCTCTGGTCTTATCTTCAACTCCTATCTCCCCACCTCACTAAACTCCACCCACATCAGCTGACTTGCTGGCCTTTAAATGTTACATAACAGTCTTTCTTCCTGAACTTAGTATTTTCTGTTCCAGAGAAATGAAGGGAGCCACTATCTCTGTTTTAAGGCTGTTTCTTGTACAAATGAAGTGTGGGATGAAGGGTAGTTGGTGCCTAACGGATGTACAGAAATGTGAGAGATTATGCAGAATTATCTCCAACAAGCACTTACCCATCTCTAACAGCTGAATACTCCTGATTTCCTTCATAGTCTCATCCTCCACTAGACTATCAACTAAAGACATTTCTTACTCTAATTACTGATATTTATTGATAAAACAATGCCTACTAAAGAATGTTCAATAAAGTTTGCTGATTAAATCAATGAATAGCAAAACATGTAAGAACTAACTAAAATACTGAGAAAAAAATATATATGTATACATATGTCAAGGCTATGGTTTTTCCTGTGGTCATGTATGGATGTGAGAGTTGGACTATGAAAAAGGCTGAGTGCCGAAGAATTGATGCTTTTGAACTGTGGTGTTGGAGAAGACTCTTGAGAGTCCCTTGGACTGCAAGGAGATCCAACCAGTCAATCCTAAAGGAGATCAACCCTGGGATTTCTTTGGAAGGAATGATGCTAAAGCTGAAACTCCAGTACTTTGGCCACTTCATGCGAAGAGTTGACTCATTGGAAAAGACTCTGATGCTGGGAGGGATTGGGGGCAGGAGGAGAAGGGGACGACTGAGGATGAGATGGCTGGATGGCAATACAGACTCGATGGACGTGAGTCTGAGTGAACTCCGGGAGATGGTGATGGACAGGGAGGCCTGGCGTGCTGTGATTCATGGGGTCGCCAAGAGTCGGACACGACTGAGTGACTGAACTGGACTGAACTGATGTCTGAATCACTTTACTGTATAGCAGAAATTAACACAACATTGTAAGTCAACTATACTTCAATAATTTTTTTAAATAAAAAAAGAACTTCTAATAGTTCTGGGGTTTTGTTTTTTTAATATTTATTTGGCTGCACTGGGTCTTCATTGGGGCACACAGGATCTTCAGTTGTAGCTTGTGAGAGAGTTGAATTACAATGTTGTGTTAATTTCTGCTGTGCAGCAAAGTGATTCAGTTATACATACAAATATATATATATATATATTCTTTTTCATATTTTTTTCTTTATATTTACCATAGGACATTGAATATGTAATAGCTCCCTATGTGATTATAATAGGTCCTACAACAGTAGGACTTTGTTGTTTATCCATTCTGTATATACCAATTTGCATCCACTCACCTCAAATTCCCAATCCAACCCTCTCCCACCCCATTCCCCCTTGGAAACCACAAGGCAATCTTGATATCTTGTAAAAATACTTACGTTAAGTAAAATATAAGTATAGTTATAGTTCAGTCACTCAGTTGTGTCCGGCTCTTTGCAACCTCATGAACCTCAGCATGCCAGGCCTCCCTGTCTATCACCAACTCCTGGAGTCCACCCAAACCCATGTCCATTGAGTCGGTGATGCCATCCAGCCATCTCATCCTTGGTCATCCCCTTCTCCTCTTGCCCTCAATCTTTCCCAGAATCAGGGTCTTTGCAAATGAGTCAGCTCTTTGCATCAGGTGGCCAAAGTATTGGAGTTTCAGCTTCAACATCAGTCCTTCCAACGAACACCTAGGATTGATCAATCTCCTTTAGGATGGACTGGTTGGATCTCCCAGCTGTCCAAGGGACTCTCAAAGACTCTTCTCTAACACCACAGTTCAAAAGCATCAATTCTTCAGTGCTCACCTTTCTTTAGAGTCCAACTCTCACATCCATAAATGACCACTGGAAAAACCAGAGCCTTGACTAGACACACCTTTGTTGACAAAGTAATATCTCTGCTTTTTAATATGTTGTCTAGGTTGGTCATAAATTTCCTTCCAAGGAGTAAGTGTCTTTTAATTACATGCCTGCAATCACCATATGCAGTGATTTTGGAGCCCCCAAAAATAAAGCCAGCCATTGTTTCCACTGTTTCCCCATCTATTTCCCATGAAGTAATGGGACCAAATGCCATGATCTTTTTTTTCTGAATGTTGAACTTTAAGCCAACTTCTTCACTCTCCTCTTTCATTTTCATCAAGAGCCTCTTTAGTTCTTTTTCACTTTCTGCCATAAGGGTGGTGTCATCTGCATACCTGAGGTTATTGATATTTCTCCCGGCAATCTTGATTGCAGCTTGTGCTTCTTCCAGCCCAGAGTTTCTCATGATGTACTCTGTATAGAAGTTAAATAGGTAGAGTGACAATATACAGCCTTGACGTACTCCTTTTCCTATTTGGAACCAGTCTGTTGTTCCATTTCCAGTTCTAACTCTTGCTTCCTGACTGCATACATATTTCTCAAGAGGCAGGTCGGGTGGGCTGGTATTCCCATCACTTTCAGAATTTTCCACAGTTTATCATGATCCACACAGTCAAAGACTTTGGCATAGTCAATAAAACAGAAATAGATGTTTTTCTGGAACTCTCTTGATTTTTGATTATCCAGCGAATGTTGACAATTTGATCTCAGGTCCCTCTGCCTTTTCTAAAAACAGCTTGAATATCTGGAAGTTCACAGTTCGTGTATTGCTGAAGTCTGGCTTGGAGAATTTTAAGCATCACTTTACTAGCGTGTGAGATGAGTGCAATTGTGAGGTAGTTTGAGCATTTTTTGGCATTGCCTTTCTTTGGGATTGGAATGAAAACTGACCTTTTCCAGTCCTGTGGCCCCTGCTGAGTTTTCCACATTTGCTGGCATATTGAGTGCAGCACTTTTACAGCATCATCTTTCAGGATTTGAAATAGCTTAACTGGGATTCCACCTCATCCATTAGCTTTGTTCATAGTGATGCTTCCTCAGGCCCACTTGACTTCACATTCCAGGATGTCTAGCTCTAGGTGAGTGATCACACCATTGTGATTTTCTGTTGTGAGGAGCTATTTTGTACAGTTCTTCTGTGTATTCTTGCCACCTCTTCTTAAAATCTTCTGCTTCTGTGAGGTCCCTACCATTTCTGTCCTTTATTGAGTCCATCTTTGCATGAAATGTTCCCTTGGTATCTCTAATTTTCCTGAAGAGATCTCTAGTCTTTCCCCTTCTGTTCTTTTCCTCTATTTCTTTGCACTTCCACTGTATAGTCATAAAAATAAGTATATAACCTATATATTGAAGATGATTTCAAATTGTAAATAAGCACACACACTTTTTTATAGGTAAGTCATGAAAGTATCAAATGAAATGTATTTATTTCATGACAAAAAATTTTAAGCATAAAAAATTATTCTCTGCGCTTTGGCCTCATCTCTTTCTCACTGTGAGTTGTGTGTCTGCATTATGCATGGACCAGAACTCCCCCATCAGTGGGAAACCTGCTCAACCATTAAGAGCAACTTTCTCCCAGCATCAGTATGACAGCTGCATAAAAGGTAAATTTCTGTTTAATCCACCTCATTAGAACTGATTCAAATGTATTCTTTTTAATGGTTGAGTAATACTCCATTGTGTATATGTACCAAACTGGAGACTATTATACAGAATGAAGTTAGCCAGAAGGAAAATCACCAATACAGTATACTAACACATATATATGGAATTTAGAAAGATGGTAATGATAGCCCTGTATGCGAGACAGCAAAAAAGACACAGATGTATAGAATAGTCTTTTGGACTCTGTGGGAGAGGGCAGGGGTGGGATGATTTGGGAGAATGGCATTGAAACATGTATAATATCATATTTGAAATCTAGTCCAGATTCGATGCATGATACAGAATGCTCGGGGCTGGTGCACTGTGATGACCCAGAGGGATGGTATGGAGGGAAGTGGAAGGGGGGTTCAGGATGAGGAACACGTGTACACCCGTGGCATATTCATATTGATGTATGGCAAAACCAATACAATATTGTAAAGTAATTAGCCTCCAATTAAAAAAATAAATTTATATTTAAAAAAGAGAAATGAAGAGAATCTAGGCCCAGAATGTAGATTTGCTGACAATCACTGTCAAAGAGCTGCCTGAGCCCCTGGGGATACATCCCCATTGACAGACTCCTCTTCTGATTTCTCTGCCGCTGTTTGCAATGGAGACCAGCATAGAGGAGTGGAGGAGGAAGGAGAAATTTGGCTTAATTAAACAAAAGATTTGAAATGAAGCTGCTCCTTGTGTTGGTATGAGCAAAGATTCTGAGTTTAAATCTGGTCTGATTTTTTAAAATATATGATGTCATGTGAATAAAATGTCTTAAGAATACCGGGTGTTTTTGAAAGTAAGCTTTTACTAGCTCTGTGATCTTTGATGTGTCATTTAAACTTCTCTTAACCTAGTTTTACTTATTTGTAGAGTAAGTACCTGCCCTTTGCATCTCAGAGGTCATGTTAAAATAATGAAAAACTAGGTGAAGCCAAAGTGAAGTAAAATGGAATTATTTCTAGGAAGTAGCTGGATGTAGTGCAAATAACATAGACCTCACAGTTAGGAAATTTGGGTTCAATTTAAGATTCTGTACTTAATTGTTTGGTATTTATTTTGGCAGTTTGGGCTGTAAGAACTTGCAATAAACAGTAGAGAAATTAAAAAAAAGTTAATTCCTTCTTGACCTTGTAAGGGCTCATATGACCCACCATAATGATGCTTACATCTGGATTATGTATACTGTTAATAACATCTTTTCATGCAGAGCCCTCTGTCTCAAAACCTTCCATACCTGTGCCTGACTTCTAGAGGACAGAACAGTTCTAAGAGCTTCCTGGGTTACAGTTCTCAAATTTGACTTGAATAAAATTTTCCATTTCTTTCTTAGGTCGACTGATGTACTTTTCCACAGAGGAAAACACACCAAAGTTATTAAATGGGTTAATCAGATGTTATCTTTATTTTTTATCATTTTCCTTTTATTTTCCAAATATTTTGTTATCAGGCAAAACTAATATCCTTATTTGAAGTCTTTATTATTTCACAAAATTTTTTAAATAAAAACAAGCTTTCAAAAGTTCAGACACTTCTTTTAAACACCTCCACCAAGTACAGAAATGCTCTTCACAGCCCCAGAAGCAAGAAATTCTAGTAGAATGCATGGTAGATATCTCATAGTTAATATTCTTCAGAATATGGATACTCAGGGTGATCAATAATACTGGAAGAGAAAGAGGAGTATTAATTTATTAAATCAGTCATGTTGTCATAGCGAGTATTACTCGGTGATGTGGCCACGATGGGCTAAAACTTGAAATCTACAAATGATGTCCCTCCTTCTCCCCCGACAAGCACATGCGCAGGTGTCTGCTCCATGTGCACACAGCACCTGCACATCCAGTCCCAACCTTCACATGTAATATTCACTTCACAGTGACAGGTAGTTTGACTCAGGTTACAATTTATATAATAGCACAAGACCTATGGCTAACTGTGGAGACATTTCAGTCTTGGGTGTAACTTTTGACCCAAAATGATAAGAATAATCACAGTTAAAGAATTAATTGCTCTTGTTTTCATACATCCATAAAAAATATCAAGCATCACCCCCTCAATACAGGGTGCTTCCATTAAAGAATTTCCAATTTATTGAAGAGATACTAAGTACACCTAAATAATCTTAACTACAGAATATGATTACTGCTTTCTTAATTTATAATTTGAGAACACTTATTATTCATTTGTTAGTATTATTGCTATTTTCTGTTTTTTTCTCATGTTTTGATTTTTTCCCCTAAATTTGTCCTTTTCTATTCAGTTCATTAAAAAATGTATTCTGAGAAAATCCATGTACCAAGAGCTGTGTGTTGACATAAAGTCACAAAGATAAATAAGTCTAGGTATTCAAGACTAATGAGGGGAACATAGATTTATACTTAAAATCTTTTGAGTACAGAAAAGTAGCTTTACACATTTTATTCATTTATCACGTGTTTTCTTAGAATTATGATATAGCTTTACAAACAAGAAGGGGAGTTTTGAGATCTTTCATTTGAAACTGTCTTCATTTTATCAGTATTTGTGTTCCCTTCTCTCTAAACTCCCCTCCAACTTCTCTCTTATTAGTCTTCTGTCTCTTCAATCCTGACATGCTTCTGCAGTTTTAGCTGGAATTCTGCATTAGTAAATAAGTCTAAGTCCAGGAGATAGAGGCTCCCCAGGGGATGGACTGGTGACGGACAAAGGCTACAATGGGTTGAGTCTTGACTCAGGAAACCAGAGACACAGACGATTTTACCTGCATGTGTCCTGCTAATGACACGGCAGTCACTCACTAGAGTGTCAGTTAAGCTCATGATCTACTGGTAATTCAGCTTTGTGAAATAACAGGCATGAGGACATGGGAGTTGTAATAGGGGAAAAAGCCCAATGAAGACATGACATAAATGGATGGTGTCATGGAAAAGAAATGCCCTTTATGGAGAAAATCTACCAGACACTAGAAGGAAGGGGTGGAGGCAGTCCACTGTGAGTTCTCAGCACTGATGCATGTTGCCCTTCATGGACTCCCCTCCATAAAAACATTGACATGACATTTTACAATTGTGTTACGATAAAAATGAATATGGGCTTCTCTGGTATCTCAGACTGTAAAGAATCTGCCTGCAATATGGGACACCAGGGTTCAGTCCCTAGGTTTGGAAGATCCTCTGGAGGAGGGAATGGCAACCCACTCCAATATTCTTGCTTGGAGAATTCCATGAATAGAGGAACCTGGTGGGGCTACGGTCCATGGGGTCACAAAAGAGTCGCATACTACTGAACAACTAACACTTTCAATTTCAAACATGAATATAATCCAGGACAGATTCATTATTACAGAGTCACTATTAATCTGATCATTTCACCCGATTTTAAAAAGAATTAAATACGAACATTTTTTCAGGGAGCTTTAAAGTACTAGGCACTGTGCTCCATGTGTCTACTGGGTCCCTCAGCCCTGCGAAGTGGTACACCAGGCACAGTAATTAGAGCACAAAGTAGTGAATTCACCACAATATCAACTCTGGTGATTTTACTGATGGGCTGTCATGAGCTGCAATTACATTTCTATTGGTCAGAGATAGAACCCTGGAGGAAACCTCTGGTCTGAGGTCTACAAGAAGCATCTGGTTTACTCCTACACTGGAAATCAGAACTGTCTTCATAGAATTAAGCTTTTAAAAGTCCTCATTCCCCTGCTGACCTGTCTGTTATAGTAAACAGTGTATGTGTGAAACATCAGCAAGTCACTTACGTTAGAAATTCATAATATCTCATATTTCTATTGATGCCATCGATTGTTTTCATGTCTTCTGGAGTCAGTTCAAAGTCAAACACCTAGAAGGAAGGGAGAATAACATTAACCTCTCCTCCAAGGAGTCATCCTATCCCTAGGGACTGGAGGAGTTTCCATGGAGGAGACAAGAAGAGGGAACAGGGAAGCTGAGTCTGTCCTCAGCTTTTAGGTGAACAAGCCTAGGAGCCTCTGCTGAGTTCTCATCCTCCTTCCCACACCTTCTCCTTCTCTGTCCACCTCACAAGCATTACAGTGCATCAGTCTTTCTAAATGAATCACTTGAGACAGAAAACAAACTAAAATCCTCTTTTTCCAAACACACAGTCTTTGGACACTCCAGACTGAGAACTTGCCCTAGAAAAAGTGGTGAGTCAGTTCTGAGCCCAGATATGAAGAAGATTTTTCCCCATTCACTGATAAGGGGGCATAGTGTTGTGCTGAGATGAAGTACAGGTTAGCTGCCACAGTTAAGCCAAATATATATGAAAATATATACAGAGAAGTGTTCAGGCTCCTCTGACAAGAGCCACATCCACCTGCTAAAGCAGGACTGCAGAGTGGCTCTGCACTGAACTGCAAATGCACGAGAGCCCAGCCAAGAGGACCATAGCTGAGCTGAATGCAGGCTGTTTGCCAAAGCACAGAATCAAAAAACACACATAACTGATCTCTGCATTAAATCTTGAAACTGGGGAGAGTTTCATGTACAGCTATGACTAAGGGTACGATAATGGTCTCCTACCCACAAATCAAAAGACAACTCTGCAAAAATGGGCACAGTCTTGAACAGGAAATTTGCAAAAGCAGAAAAGGAGATTAAATGCATGAAAGTGAAACATTAATATTTAGGAAAATGCAAAACAAAACCACAATGATTTGTTAAGTTAAGGATCAGTGCTATAATTTGTATGCCCCCAAATTCACATGTTGGGGCCTCACCCCACTGAGATGGTATTACAGATTAGAGCCTTTGAGAGTGATTACATCATGATGGTGGAGCCCTCAAGAATGAGATTTTAAAAATATCATATTCACATAAAAGACTTGGGAGAGCTCTGTTGCCCCCTCCACCATGTTAAGTTACAAGGGAAAGCCTGTGACCTGGAGGAGGGCCCTCACTTGATCACACAGGCACCCTGACCTCAGATCTCCAGCTTTAGAACTGTGAGAAACAAATTTCAGTTGTTTCTAAGCCACCCGATCTTAAGTATTTTGTTAGAGCAGCCTAATGGTCTACGAAAATCAAATATAATTTTGTCAATTGAGAATGAAGAAAATAAGATGTCATTTTATGAGATGACAGAATAAATTGACACAGTGCTGGAAATAAAATCTCTATTTTCTGAACCCTCTCCAGCCATGCCACCTCTCCTGTTGCCACAGCAGGAGGAGAAAACCATTAGAAACACACACAAGGCATTCATGCACCAAGAAAAACAGGTAACTTGTCTTGACTCAAGGATAGTCTGAGAGCTGGACAAAGAATGACCCTTGTGAAGGATATTGCTTAGGAGCCCTCTGCCCACAGCCCCATTCATCATCACCTGTATGTTCTCTTTGATCCGCTTCCTGTTGTAACTCTTGGCTAGAACCACAACCCCACGTTGTATCTGGTAGCGAAGGGCAACCAGAGCTGGGGTCTGCTTGTGCTTTTTGGCAATGGCAGAGAGAACCGGGTCATCCAAAAGAACAGGGTAGTTCGGGTTCACCCTGGAAGGAAATTCAGAAATGCTGAGGAGTTGAAACTGAATACTCAGTTTCTAAGGAGGCTTTTCAAACAGATAAAGTAGATCTACTCTAGACCAGTGTTTCTCAAAGTGTGGTCCAGGGACCAGAAGCATCAGTATCACCTGGAATCTTGTTAGAAATACAAATCCCATGGCTTAGCTGAAGACAAACTGAATCAGAACCTCAACTGTGTCATTTCCCAATCTACATTTACAAAGTTCTCCCAGTCATTCAGATGCATACTTGAGCTGAGACCAGTATTGCCAGACTTGTGGATTTTTTCTTTTTTCTGTTTTACTTCTCAGTGGTTATTTTTCTTAATAATCATAGCTCTAAAATAAGTACAAGGGCAAGAAAATAAAAATTGAGTAGTCCAAAAATGAGATTTCATCATTATTTGCATTGTGCAATACTTCTACAAACAAATTTTCACTAAAATGATTCAATTTGTGATTTTTTCTGATCATCATAGATCTGGGTTGTTGTTCCGTCACTCAGTCATGTCTGACTATTTGTGACCCAGGGATTGCAGCACGCCAGGCTTATCTGTCCTCTACTATCTCCCAGAGCTTGCTCAAACTCATGTCTATTGAGTCAATTATCCATCCCACCATCTTGTCCTCTGTCATCCCATTGGCCTCCTGCTTTCAATCTTTCCCAGAATCAAGGTCTTTTCTAATGAGTTGGTTCTTCGCATCATGTGGCCAAAGTATTGGAGCTTCAGTCAGCATCAGTCCTTCTAATGAATATTCAGGACTGAGTTCCTTTAGGATTGACTGGTTTGATCTCCTTGCAGTCCCTAGGAGGTACATTTCTTATCCTGATTTTGGATATAAGGTGAGGGAGACGTGAAACTTTTATTACTAGCACCATGTTCATTTGTTAAAAAATAAGTAAGTCATGACTTAAGCTTATCTCTAAGTGTTCAATGCAGAGACACTTGCATTAAAATCTACATACAACAAGACACATGAAATGTAAAAAAATCATTTTGGCTTGTGATTGTAAGACAAAACAGAAGGATTATGTCCCATCTCTCTTCTTTTCCTGTCAGTTAAACGTTATCTCCAGAGCAGTGCATTCAGCTCAGTTCAGTTCAGTCACTCAGTTGTGTCTGACTCTTTGCGGCCCCATGGACTGCAGCATGCCATTCCTCCATGTCCATCACCAACTCCTGGAGTTTACTCAAACTCATGTCTATTGAGTTAGTGATGTCATCCAACCATCTCATCTTCTGTCATCCCCTTCTCCTCCTGCCTTCAAACTTTCCCAGCATCAGGGTCTTTTCCAGTGAGTCAGTTCTTTGAATCAGGTGGTCAAAGGATTAGAGTTTCAGCTTCAGCATCAGTCCTCCCAATGAATATTCAGGACTGATTTCCTTTAGGATTTAGTGGTTGGACCTCCTTGCAGTCCAAGGGACTCTCAGGAGTCTTCTCCAACACCACAATTCAAAACCATCAATTCTTTGGTGCTCAGCTTTCTTTACAGTTCAACTCTCACATCCATACATCACCACTGGAAAAACCAGAGCTTTGACTAGATGACCTTTGTTGGAGAAGTAATGTCTCAGCTTCTTAACATTCTGTCTAGGTTGGTCATAGCTTTTCTTCCAAGGAGCAAAGGTCTTTTAATTTCATGGCTGCAGTGACCATCTGCAGTGATTTTGGAGCCCCCCCACAAAAAAGACTTTTCCTGTTTCTATTGTTTCCCCATCTATTTGCCATGATATGATGGAACCAGATGACATGATCTTAGTTTTCTGAATGTTGTGCTTTAAGCCAACTTTTTTACTCTCCTCTTTCACTTTCATCAAGAGGCTCTTTAGTTCTTCTTCACTTTCTGCCATAAGAGTGGTATCATCTGCATATCTGAGGTTTTTGATATTTTCCCCAGCAATCTTGATTCTAGCTTGTGCTTCATCCAACCCAGCATTCCACATAATGTACTGTGCATATAAATTAAATAAGCAGGGTGACAATATACAGGCTTGATGTACTCCTTTACTGATTTGGAACCATTCTTTGTTCCATGTACAGCTCTAACTGTTGCTTCTTGACCTGCTTACAAATTTCTCAGTAGGTAGCTCATGTGGTCTGGTATTCCCATCTCTTTAGGAATTTTCCAAGTGTTGTGATCCACACAGTCAAAGGCTTTGGTGTAGTCAATAAAGCAGAAGTAGATGTTTTTCTGGAATTCTCTTTCTTTTTTGATGATCCAGCAGATGTTGGCAATTTGATCTCTGGTTCCTCTGTCTTTTCTAAATCCAGCTTGAACATTTGGAAGTTCGTGTACTATTGAAGCCTAGCTTGGAGAATTTTGAACATCACTTTGTTAGCATGTGAAATGAGTGCATTGTGAGGTAGTTTGAGCATGAGGTAGTTTGGCATTGCCTTTCTTTGAGATTGGAATGAATCTGAAAACTGACCTTTTCCAGTCCTGTAGAACCCCATGAACAGTATGAAAAAAACACTGTTTACATTATTATAAAAATATTTTATCAAAATTTGAGTTTTATGGACTTCCCTGGTTGTCCAATGGTTAAGACTTCATCTTCCAGTTCAGGGGTGAGGTTTTGATCTTTGGTCAGGGAGCTAAGATCCCACATGCCTTGAAGCCCCAAAACCAAACATAAGACAGAAACAGTATTGTAACAAATTCAGTAAACACTTAAAAAAATTGAGTTTCAGAGTAACTCCCTGTGGCCTTCAGTAATGTTCATACCATTTTGATAACCGTTGGGATCCCAGAGCACCATAGGCTACTAGGACAATATCGTGTGACTTGCAGAACTCCAGTAGTTTGTTCTGGTTGAGATAAGGGTGACATTCCACCTGTAGAATGCCAACAGAGAAGAACTGTCAAGTTATATGAAAAGGTAATATGCCAGAGGAAGCTTAAAAGTAAAAATTACATATGCTAAAGAAAAAAAAACTGTGTAAATCAAATTACAACTGTGTAATCAATAATGACTTAAAAAAAAACAAATTTTATCTCTGTTCCCTGAAAAGATTAAATAATAATAATAATTCCTGAGACCAAGCAACTCTAGGAACCAGATCTTGGTTACTAAATACCACTGAACACCACTAAGACATATGTCTAATTCCAGACTGGAGACAGAAAAAGAGCTGTTAGAATCTTGGGACTATAGGACCTGGTATGATGGGAGGGAGAGGTCCCACTGGTGGCATTTGGCTAAACTTTACCATCAAAAAGAATTATGAGTGAAAACAAATGTAGCACACAGAGTAAATAAAAATCCCTGAGGCTTATTTAACTTATATGCAGAGTATCTGATGAGAAACACTGGACTGGAAGAAACACAAGCTGGAATCAAGATTGCCGGGAGAAATATCAATAACCTCAGATATGCAGATGACACCACCCTTATGGCAGAAAGTGAAAAGGAGCTAAAAAGCCTCTTGATGAACATGAAAGAGGAGAGTGAAAAAGTTGGCTTAAAGCTCAACATTCAGAAAATGAAGATCATGGCATCTGGCCCCATCACTTCATGGGAAATAAATGGGGAAACAGTAGAAACAGTGGCTGGCTTTATTTTTGGGGGCTCAAAAATCACTGCAGATGGTACTGCAGCCATGAAATTAAAAAACGCTTACTCCTTGGAAGAAAAGTTATGACCAACCTAGATAGCATATTCAAAAGCAGAGACATTACTTTGCC
>SJXQ01009625.1:214254-237973 GCA_006408695.1 Aepyceros melampus | reverse complement strand
GGAAATAGATGGGGAAACAGTAGAAACAGTGTCAGACTTTATTTTGGGGGGCTCCAAAATCACTGCAGATGGTGACTGCAGCCATGAAATTAAAAGACATTTACTCCTTGGAAGAAAAGTTATGACCAACCTAGATAGTATATTCAAAAGCAGAGACATTACTTTGCCGACTAAGGTCCGTCTAGTCAAGGCTATGGTTTTTCCTGTGGTCATGTATGGATGTGAGAGTTGGACTGTGAAGAAGGCTGAGTGCCAAAGAATTGATGCTTTTGAACTGTGGTGTTGGAGAAGACTCTTGAGAGTCCCTTGGACTGCAAGGAGATCCAACCAGTCCATTCTGAAGGAGATCAACCCTGGGATTTCTTTGGAAGGAATGATGCTAAAGCTGAAGCTCCAGTACTTTGGCCACCTTATGCGAAGAGTTGACTCACTGGAAAAGACCCTGATGCTGGGAGGGTTTGTGGGGAGGAGGAGAAGAGGATGACTGAGGATGAGATGGCTGGATGGCATCACGGACTCGATGGACGTGAGTCTGAGTGAACTCCAGGAGCTGGTGATGGACAGGGAGGCCTGGCTTGATGCAATTCATGGGGTTGCAAAGAGTCGGACAAGACTGAGCAACTGAACTGAACTGAGGCTCTAGTGATGAGAGCAGGAGAAAGAACAAAACTATTTTCCTCCATGGATGGTGAGTATTATAATAAATCCTTTCTCAGAAACTGACAATTAATGGGAAGGAGTTAAGTTTTTACCCTGTCTTACAAGAATAAGTGCATTTTATGTTGACTTAATGAGGGAATTTTGTCTTCACAATAAAATGTTAGGTCAGAAGATTAAAAATATTGCTTAAAATTGAAAATACTGAAAAATATCCCAATGAAATAATTAATGCACGTGGGAGTCATTGAAGGATTCTCAACCGTTTTGTGAAAATTTGGGGGAAATCGAAATTCCCCTGATGAAAGTTACTATCTGACAGATGACTAGATAATTTCAACAGGAAATTATTACACACTTTCAAACAAAAAAATCTAGCTACCAGTAGTTTTACCAGGAGAACAAAATACCACTACTCACAGAAGGACGACTTGTCATCACATGCTTCCTACTCGGTTGTATGTGAGAGGCACAGCACACAAAGGACACCAACAGCAGATTCATGTGAATGTATGGCAAAAACAACCACAATACTGTACAGTAATTAGCCTCCAATTAAAATAAATAAAAAAAATAAAGATTTACGGAGAATGGCATTGCCCATCAGAACAAAGGGAAAATACAAGGATGTTTTCTTATCAAATGTAGTAAAGAATTCAGATTTAACTAATTTACATAAACTAGAACCAGACAAACAAGTTAATCAATGTCACAAAGTAATGATGATAAATACAGTGTGTTTGTTGAGAACTGGTCTCACTATCTTCATGACATAATGATTGAGTGACCATTCTAGGTTAAAAACCATGAAAAATATGACTCAAAGTGACATGTGAAACATATCAGATCCAGGTCATTAAAACATTATATATATATATATTTATTATATAAATCCATAGAATTAAATATATATATATATACACACACTATTGTATCCTTAACTGTTCTAATATCTGAACTTTTTCACAATAAAAACATGGAAGTAAAACTGATACTAGAATCACATTAATTTCTTAACTTTTATAACTAATATATATGTACATATATATATATGTTATATATATTTCTTGTCTTGAATTGTGTAAGCTACACTTTCCATATAAGATTCTTTTTCTTTGACTCCAACTTGTAACTTAAAGACATTATGGTACATACAAAATAAGACTGTTGCAGAAGGTTGAAGATTACATGACATATATATCATATTTCAATTATATGGCATATCTAGATCTCAAACTTAGAATTAAACAGCAGAGAGATGGTCACCAGCAGCTAGGAGGAGGGGGGAATCTGGAATTGATAAGTATGGTGTGAAGTCTCAATTATACAAGATGAATGAATTTTAGATCTGCTTCTAACACTGTCCTTATAATAAACAACACTGTATTGTATTATATGAATACTTTAAAACTTGCTATGAGGTTAGGTCTCATAGTCTTCTTTTACCACAATAAGGTAAAAAATAGAACCAAAAGAAGAATGAGAACAGAAACAGACATAGAAAAGTGAGTTTAATCAGTTAATTTTGTGATGGATATTGATGGGAGAACCAGTCCAAGCTTGAATAAATCACAAGGTGTGCTCTACGATTGAGTAAGTATTCCTGAATGAATATTTCATCAGTGGTAAGTTATGACCAACTAGAGAGCATATTCAAAAGCAGAGACATTACTTTGCCAACAAAGGTCTGTCGAGTCAAGGCTATGGTTTTTCCAGTAGTCGTGTATGGATGTGAGATTTGGACTGTGAAAAAAGCTGAGCACCGAAGAATTGATGCTTTTGAATTGTGGTGTTGGAGAAGACTCTTGAGAGTCCCTTGGACTGCAAGGAAATCCAACCAGTCCATTCTGAAGGAGATCAGCCCTGGGATTTCTTTGGAGGGAATGATGTTGAAGCTGAAACTCCAGTACTTTGGACACCTCATGCGAAGAGTTGACTCATTGGAAAGGACTTTGATGCTGGGAGGGACTGGGGACAGGAGGAGAAGGGGATGACAGAGGATGAGATGGCTGGATGGCATCATGGACTCGATGGATGCAAGTCTGAGTGAACTCTGGGAGTTGGTGATGGACAGGGAGGCCTGGCATGCTGCGATTCATGGGGTCACAAGGAGTCGGACACGACTGAGTGACTGAACTGAACTGAATTGAGTATCACCATAAGCCTTTAACTTCATCCATCAAACTTGATGAACTTTCATAGCCTCCAGCAAACTTGGCTGAAGACCCATAAATGCAGAGAAACCAAGACAAAGGATTCAGGCATTCAAACTCCACACAAACTCTTAACACCCTTTTCAGCTAATTTTTCTCTTTGTTTACTTCCTGTTCCATGTTTCCTTAATGTACATAGTTCCCTCCGAGACACTTTGACATCTGATTTCTGGTCGTGCTTTAAGCTCAGGAGGAAAACCCCTTCCTCTAAGTTCTGGGTGTTGAGTCTAACCCCGTTTCACTTTCCTCAGTTTCTATCCACAATTTAGCAGGAAGCTCTCCCCGCCTTTTCCACGCAGACTTTATCAGTCAGAGATACTGTTATGGATTCCATTCACACTGACCAGACAGAGGCTCTGCTCTCTAGAATCCTCTGTCCACAAAGGTCAGATGAACAGGAGGGGAGGACAGATAGACATCTGGCTCCAGGGCAAGAAGGAGGTTCTTAAGACAGGAGGGAGAGAAGCTGAGCTGCTCACCTGGTTGCAGACGGGCTTGTACTTGAGCCCCGGCTTGTTCAGGATCTTCTCCAGCTGCTTGTGGTTGAAGTTGGACACCCCGATGGACTTGGTCAGCCCCGCGTCCTTACACTTCTCCAGGGCCTGGGAGGGAGGGGTGGTGAACAGTCATGAACCCTCACTTGGAATGGGCAATAAAACAAGATTAATGTCTGAAAAAAAAATTGTTAAAAGTGTCTCTTGTCAAAAATTAGCATTGATTATATGGAAGGAAAAAAGTGGAAGAAGTTCATGACACAGGAAGAATTATAGTTAGAAAAACCCTGGAGAATATATAATATATGGAAAAATATAGATGCCTATGCTACCATCCCAAATTCTTCTCTACTGTTCTTCTCTGTGAACATTTCAGCAAAAGTTTCCTCTCTACAACCTCAGCATCCCAGCCCTTAGATTCATGAACTGCTGAGTCTGATGGTCCATAGCCCATTCTCACAGGTGGAAGAGATGAAGGAGGTTCCCTGTCTCCTGGCTCCTCCCCTGGTTCTCTCCTCCCTGGACTCACTTCCCATGTGTGACAGAGATCCACTGAGTCAAGTATCAGTTTTCCATCTTCATCTGTTGGCAAAATTTCCTCCCCTGGCTGGAATAGAAGCAGTCATTTTAGAGATGTTACAAAACAATTTCTCCACACTTAGCCAAACAGCCAGGCACATCTAGGACCAGGGCATCAAACCTCTATGAGGTAGGTTTATAACATTTTAGATACTAATATTTGCAAAGTGCTTTACAAATAGAGTTTTGAGCAATGTGTTTAGAGGGCAATTTTCCACTAATCTTTTACACTTTTCCTCTTACAATTTTCCTACAATCTAATGGGGACTGTCAATGACTTATTTGAATTTTTTTTTGCCTCTTTTACTTTCCTCTTGCAAAATACCTCCATTGTGCTGGGAGTGACTGTAAGTTATGCCTTACTTCTGGCATTAAAATTGCAAATTTGACCTGGGCTAAAATCAGACTTCCTTTTCCCTTTGAGCATCAGGTGCCCTAGGGCAGGCATATGAACCCGCAAGGCTCTCCTTAGGTTGATATGGAATGTGGAAGATCTAGACATGCTCGCAAATGTTCATGACCATGAGCCTTGAGGCCCCCAAGGCCATATTTGCCACTGATCGAAAATGTTCAGTGAAAATGAAGCAAGCCAAGTGTAATGCCATGATAAGAGATAGAAAAATGGACCCATTTCTAAGAATACTGCAACTCAACTTTCCTCAGTGTAGAGTACATCCTACACTGTACTATGAAAAATACTTAAGTATTATGAAAAATCTTAAGTACTTAAGTATTATGAAAAAAAGTACTATGAAAAATCTTAAGCCAAACATCCATGGAAGCTGATAGACATTGTGACATATGAAATAAGACAGAGGTGATCACACAAATTGCCAACCTTCAGAGGCACTGGAATATGAATAAGATAGAGATCAACATAGTCCAGTTGAAGGCTTTTCAGTGACTTTTCCAAGGCTGATTGGACCAACTCTGGTTGAAGGAATGTGGACCAAAGCTGCAGAGGTTAAATAATAGAGGTTATGTTAAGTGAAGGCAGTAGGTCATTTTGTTTGTCTTGTTTCATTTAATGATAAAACATTTTTATTGCTTAGAAATGGATGACCACTGGGAAAAATGCTCCTTTTTTTCTTGAGTTCCATTTTTTTTATCTAACCCACCTATGCAAACTTTATTATTTGACTGAATTTATCATCAGTACATCATTCATAATAGAATAAAATTAATCAAGATAAATAACATTATAAAATAATTACCATGCCTATCATCTGAATTGTGTTTAATAGGGTGTAAAAGCACAAACTTAGTCTAATTCAATCAATCAGTCATCTCAGAATTAATTAGCATTTTGTTTACATAACTGTAGAAAAAAAGTATTTTGAACATATTAACATGAGCAGAACATAATTCAAGACACTTTGGCTAGATCTTGTGGAATATACAAAATGCGTCTCCTAATGTTCTTCTTACTCTTAGAGTTGAGAACTGAAATTCAGAATGTGAAGAAATTTGAGAAACTCACCCAGATGATAAGGAAACCTACAATCTATTCACACTTCTGTATGAATCCTTAGACCATACTAAATCCCACTCCTCTGGTCTAGGCTCAGAGAAGGAAAGTGACTTTAAAATTTGAACAGAGCAGTGAAGAAAAAGTTGGTATCACTTTCTATTTTGGGGCAGGGGAGGAGGAAACTACATTTAACATATAAATATGTGTGGAAAGAAAGCTGTATCAGTAAACAACATTTACCTAATTACTGATCCTATTACATAATTGTCACCTGCATACAACTAGTTGTGCACATGTGCACACACACAGCACACAAATCACCTTTGAAGTGTAGAATATGTCTTCTCTCTTCACAGTGCCATCGGCAATCTTGCTTCGAATGGCCTGGCCAACCTGCTCTTCATTTCTGTATGCATAAGCACAGTCAATGTGGCGGAACCCAACCTCTATAGCAAATTTGGTGACCTCCAGAGCTTCACTCTTAGGAACCTACATAAGCAACAAAGGTAGGAATTGAACATCCCCATGATTAAGAATTTGCTGAGCCACAAGCTTTGATCTTTCCAATAATCAACTTTTCTTGTGCTTTTGGTTCATTCTTGTGCATGTGTGGTGATGAACCCATGACAGTTTTCCTGAACTTTCCTGGTCAGTGATTAAATGGATGACCAGGAACCCTTCAATCCCAGGTGATCAGTGGTTGATCACAGGTATCAGATGACCCCAAGAAAAACTCCAGATTCAGTGATTTTCTGGAAAAATTTGTAAGACAGCATAAGGTTGTAGTCATGGATACAATTTATACTGTGAGATGCTTGAAGCAAAATCCACAAAGGTATAAAGTACCTGGTAAAAGCATCAAGAAAGGAGTATGTTAAGGCTGTATATTGTCACTCTGCTTATGTAACATATGCAAAGCATATCATGCAAAATGCTGGCCTGCATGAAGCACAAGCTGGAATCAAGATTGCTGGAGAAATATCAATAACCTCAGATACGCAGATGACACCACCCTTAGGGCAGAAAGTAAAGAGGAACTAATGATCCTCTTGATGAAAGTGAAAGAGAAGAGTGAAAAATCTGGCTTAAAACTCAACATTCAAAAAGTTAAGATCATGGCATCTGATCCCATCAGTGCATGGCAAATAGATGAAGAAACAATGGAAACAGTCAGAGATTTTATTTTCTTGGGCTCCAAAATCACTGGAGATGGTGACTGCAGCCATGAAATTAAAAAAAAAAGTTTGCTTCTTGGAAGAAAAGCTATGACCAATGTACATAGCATATTAAAAAGCAGAGACATTACTTTGCCAGTAAAGGTCTGTCTAATCAAAGCTCTGGTTTTTTCAGTAGTCATGTATGGATGTGAGTTGGACTATAAAGAAAGCTGAGTGCAGAAGAATTGATGCTTTTGAAATGTGATGTTGGAGAAGACTCTTGAGTCCCTTGGACTGCAAGGAGATCAAACCAGTACATCCTAAAGAAAATCAGTCCCAAATATTCATTGGAAGGACTGATGTTGAAGCTGAAACTCCAATACTTTGGCCACCTGATGTGAAGAATAGACTCATTGGAAAAGACCCTGATGCTGAGAAAGATTGAAGGTAGAAGGAGAAGGGGACAACAGAGGATGAGAAAGTTGGGTGGGATCACTGACTTGATGGACATGAGTTTGAGTAAGCTCCGGGAGTTGGTGATGGACAGGGAAGCCAGGCTTGCTGCAGTCCATGGGTTTACAAAGAGTCGGACATGACTGAGCAACTGAACTGAGCTGAAAAGCATCAAGAAACCAGGTGAAAGCTTCTGGGACCTCTGTTTACCAGTGAAGCCACATAGAATACAGCAAATCAAATCTGCATCTATTCAGTTGTACAAACCGATGTTCTCATATAAGCATCCCTTGTTAATGATTAACACAATCAAGCTAATAACAGATCTGTCACCTCACATGGATAACTTTTGGCTTTGGGGAGAATACTTAATATCTAGTCTCTTGCAAATCTCATTAATACAGTCCATTTTTTAAACTATAGTTACCATGCCCTACATTACATCTCACAGCTTATCTTATAACTGAAGGTCTGTATCCTTGACCATTATCTTGCCATTTTCCCCTGCATGTACTCAGTTTCTGGTCACCATTACTCTACTCTCTGTTTCTGAGTTTCACTTGTTTAGATTCCACCAACAAAGAGATCAGGCAGTATTTGTCTTCCTACTTCTGGCTTATCTCACTTAGTTTATGTTGTTGCAAATGGCAAAAGGATAACTTCTTTTATAAGGCTGAATAATATTCCATTTTTTAAAATTTAAATTTATTTATTTTAATTGGAGGCTAATTACTTTACAATTCCATTTGTTTTTATGTGATTTAGAATCTTTCCTTTTTCAAGGAGGTAGATCCTTGGTCTCTACCTCAAATACTTCTCTGGGTCATGTGTTTTTGGAAGAAGGAAAGGGTTCTGGAATTAATGAAACATACAGAGAAACCCCTCCATTACAATGTCCCTCAAAGCAAAGCAGCTGACAGTCAGCGTTCTTGACAGCCGAGTCTCACCTCTTCTGCCAAGCTGGGAAAGAGACGGAAACTGCAGGGGAACCCAGAGTAATCTGCAGGTGAGCACAGCCTCAGGCCCTGATGCAGAGTGGAGACTGGATGCTCTCTCCCCTTTCACAGGGCATGGTTCTAGCCTGGTTAGTGGAACCATGTGATCCTCCCAGAGTCACACAGGAACTCAGTGCTTGATAACCTAAGTCCCCTTCCTCTCATGTTATATCCACTACTATTTATATCTCAACCCCAAACTACTACTCTTACCTCCTCAGGTGCATAGGTTCCAAATCCCAGGATAGGGATGAAGTGGCCATCATTAAGCTTCACCCTCTGGCATTGGGTTTCCATTGCCTGTTGCTTCTCTGAGTAAGCAGACGGATTTTTTTTCTTCTGCCTTCACAGGTTATATATAATAGGAAGGTAACGCCCCAGCTGCACGGTCCAGTGTTAGCAGATACATTGTGGAGGAGCATGATTAAACTAGTTCCCATGGAGTAAGAAAAGAATTAAAGCCAGTTAACTTGCTTGGGTTTTTTTTAAATCAGTATAATCTTAAGATACATTCTGATGAGGTTGACTGAACAAGTATTAACTGTATGTTAGACTAGAAACTTCCACATAGCAATCTTTTTTCATTTTTTAAATTATGAAGCTTACAGTACAAATACATTCATACAGAGAATCACACAATTTAAAGGAGTGATTAATAAGCATTTAAAAAAATCTTCAGTTCAGTTCAGTTGCTCAGTCATGTCCAACTCTTTGCGACCCCATGAATTGCAGCACGCCAGGCCTCCCTGTCCATCACCAACTCCCAGAGTTCACTCAGACTCATACCCCTTCATAAAGAATGAAAACTTCAAATGAAAATAAATTTGCCTTTTATTTTTACCACCAGCAAAATTATTTTGCTTTAGAGACCTGACAGTGGTGAAATCCTGAAAATGACACCAAAACCATACATTCTGGCTGGTTTTTGGACACCATATGCAGTGTGAAAACTGACTTTTAGAGGGTTTATACCTTGAACTTAGTTATATAACTTTTAGAAAGCTATCATAATGTAAATTATACATATATTACATACTCTGCTATTTTGCTCAGCCTTACCCATGAAAGAAAAACTTGTAAACAAGTTAAATTGTAACAACTTTGGGATAAGTAAGGGAAATTGTGAGGCACTGATATAGTGAAATGTTGTGAAACCATATAAAATTTAACAGAGTGACATGAGCAAATGGTGGGCTAGGATGTATTGAATTCTCCCTTACAAACATGAGTAAACAATCAGAACCCAGATGAAAAATGTCATATGAGCTCTAGAAAACTGTCAAATAAAATCTATGGCAACAAAGTGAACACACAATTATGAAAAATCCAGAACAGGATGGAAGGACATTTCGTGGTGTTTTTACTCACCTGTACCTTCCTCCTGCCTGGGGCAGTGCAGTCTTGATCTGCAAAGAGCAGTGGCTCAGCTCCCTCAACAAGAGTGATCACAGAAAACCTTAATGCAATGTTCCAGCCTACTTGGGGACAGCCTGAAGATGAATGCCTGCTTTACCTAAACAAACTTAAACTGAAGAGCAGCTGGAGTTTCTCATTACAACTGCAGGTGGACTATACATATGTGGGACCAGGGACAAAGGATTAAGGATGGAGACCTAGACTAGACTATGTAAAACCTTGAGTAGAACTGGCATGTGGATTTGGGGGACATAGGGCATTCAAAAATAGCCATATATTCATGGGAATAAAAGCCACCCACGTGCCAGGCAAGATGTTGACACAGAAATAAACGGAGCAGCCCTTAGCTTTCCTTTGGACTGATCCCAGGACAAGGAGCATGCCAAGTTAACTAGTGAAGGCCAGTCATGATGTGGAGGAAATCAACCAAGAGTGAATAGTTGCCTGTTGTTTCAAGTACTCGATGAATGCATACACACCCAGGAATACATACACACACACATACACAGGAAAGCACACACACACACAACAGAAAGAAAAGAAGGAAGGAAGGAGAAAGAAAGAAAAAAAGAAAAAGGAAATCATGGTCCAGGAAAGGAAGAAAATAAATCAGCACCGACTCTTCCTGAACAGTCACAGGAGCCACACTTAGTGAACAGTGAGTGTCACACTCTGTCCTGGGGAGGAGCTCCAGATGGGCAAGAGGACGCTGAGCTCAGGTCCCCCAGAAGCACATCAGGGTCCCATCTCCTGAAAACACAGAACACTAGCAGGAAGCCTTGTCCATACCAAGGCTGTAAAGAACTGTCCACACGGAGCTGGGTGGGAAGGGAAGAGAAGGGATCAGAACTGAGTCCCTGGGAGGGCCCCAGACAAGGAGTGGGGACAGGGGGTCCTCCTCGGAGAGACCCGTGCACATCAAGCACTGGGCACTGCAGCCCTGGGATGACCCCAAGAGGTCACAGCCCCATAGCTGCTGTGAACCCAGGGGGACCCACAGGAGATCTGCAAGAACCTCAACTCCAAACCCTAGATGGCCAAGATTAGTTCAAGGATTATTTCAAGGCATAAATCCAAACACTATAGAAAACATTCTGAGTTTAGGAGAGAAGAGGTGGTATTCAAGATAAACCCCAGTAAAGTGATTAAATATAAAAAATCCCAATGTTGTATCAATAGGGAGGCATAACCAAGAATAATATTATGGAAGTAATAAACAAAAATGACTAAGGGATACCATGCAATGTCTGTCAGTTGAGCAAAGACAATGTGTGGTAAAGTGTTGACAGAAAATGTTATTCTATTCAGCTTTATCACAAATATGATTGAAAGATTTTTTTTCCATCCAGTGGTTTGTCTTCCCCCCTCTGGTAATTTGTTTCAGTGCAAAACAGTTTTGAATTTGGATAAAGACTAATAATATTTTTTCTTTTATTGCCTGTACTTTTGGTGTCAAATTCCCCAAATTGTGACTATATCCAATGATGAGAAACTTTTTCCAGAGGTTTTCTTCTGCGAGTTTCATATTTATATTTTGTGTGTCTAGATCTCAGAAGCATTTGGAGTTGTTTTTTCTATAAGGTCAACTCCCAACTTCTTTTTGCATGTGGATATCTAGCTTTCCCACCACTGATAGTTGAAAACACTGTCCTTTATAACTGTATCTATCTATTTAAAACAGATATCATTTAAGTTCATGCACACTCTGAAAGATTTGGGTTTCCCTTGTAGCTCGGTTGGTAAAGAATCTGCCTACAGTGCAGGAGACCCGGGTTTGATCCCTGGGTCAGGAAGATACCCTGGAGAAGGAAATGGCAACCCACTCCAGTATCCTTGTCTGGAAAATCTCATGGACAGAGAAGCCTGGTGGGCTGCAGTCCATGGGGTTGCAAAGAGTCGGCCACGACTGAGCGACTCACACACACACACTGAAAGATCTACATCACTTCCAAGTGTTTTGTGTTTTGGATGTCATGCTTTATGTCTTCAAGTCTATCCCTTAACTGTTTACTATAGTTTTTATTAGTTTATTTCAGTGGTGCATGCACTTCCTTTGCTGTATTTTGCTTTTACTATGGGGTTTTTTCCCTTTCTGTATTTCCTTAAGGAAATAGCCTTTTATTTTCAAAGAAAAAAACGGGCTCCCATGGTGGCTCAGATGGTAAAGAATCTGCCTGCAATGAAGGAGGCCCAGGTTTGATACCTGAGTTGGGAAAATCCCCTGGAAAAGCAAATGGCAACCCACTCCGGTATTCTTGCCTGGGAAATCCCATGGACAGAGCAGCCTGGCGGGCTACAGTCCATGGGGTGGTTTGCAAAGAGTCGGATGTGACTGAGAGACTGACACTTACCATTTACTGTAGGGTCAGTTTAGTGAGGATCTCGGCTGTGCTTCTCTAGGAAACTATTTATCTCTTCTTCAGTTTTGCATGACAATATTACTGGGTAGAAGGTCCTTGGTTGTAGATATATTTATCCTTTCAGTGTTTTAAATTTATTATGTAACTCCATTATTGCCTGTCGGGAGCCAGAGTGAGGAATCCCACCTGTGACAGGGTCACGTGGCAGACTCAGATGGCAGGGCCATTTGAGTCTTCGGATTTCTCCCTGGTTTTTCCTGAGCATGTACCCCCCAAAATAAGAATCTGTCTGTTTTCCCATTATTTTCTGTCCTTCTCTGGAAAAAGTTAATTCAGGGCTTTGGCCTTCTGCATTTGAAAGGAGTGTTTCAGCCCAACCCCCCTTTGACAATGCTCTAGCCTGCCTAACAAGTTCCCCTGACCTTCTACAAGCTTGTGAATTGCTCACAACCTCCCAACTGTGAGGGGCACAAAAGCCTTAAAGTATCTTAAAGTTTCGGAGCCTTTTCAAATTCATATTGGTGACAGGATTTCACGGTTAACTCAATGATTGCTGCCAGACCTCCTTATTTTTTATCTATCAGGCACCCAGGAAGATGTAATCAATGTAAATGGGATATGGAAAAGGATATATAGTAGTTTTGATGTTAGCAATACTAGACTTTTGAGTAAATTACTTTTTCTTTTGCTATAAATCACTGTACTTCCTTTTATTACTAATTGCGTATTTTTATTTAGTGTTTTCTGAGAGTGGCATTCAAACTTTGGAAAGATTAACACAAATGAGTCTTCTGGTTAACAAAACCTCATCAGAAGAGAGCCATAAAAATGTTAACAGGCCTCTTGGCCAGAAGATAATGTAAACCACCTGAGACATTTTGTAAACGGGAGGGTATGCAAAAAAGAAAGTCTTGTCTCAATGAGGGTCAGGACTGCTGCCCCTGCATAACTCTGCATATTCCATTATGTACAACTTGGGGTATATAAGCTGATTTTGAAAAATAAACTTCCCTTCCCTTTTGGAGTCTTGCACCGATGCTGGGCTTCCCCATGTCGTTCTTTTTCCCCCCTTTTCTCCCCTTTTTCGGCTGAATTCCCATCTGGGGCGTGGAGGCTCGCCATGTCTACTTACCTGTCCCGGCTGCTAAGATCCTAAGATCCATAACAGAGAGAGCCCAGGGCGGGGCACTCTCTGATATTCAAATGGATGCCAGTGGCCTAACATAGATGGTGCAAACCTCTTGTCTCGAGGTTTTATTGGTTTTCCACGTAAACCAAGTTATTCAGCCTCCTTTTTTCTACTAATTTCTTACTATACTATTCTATCCTGAGCTATCCTATCCTATTCTATCCTATCCTGTCCTATCTGCCCACTCTGTCCCTGCTTTGAATATCCCTGGATCCACCGGGGCTGGTCCCCGGCAATTGCCTATAATATTTCAGCTGCAAATCAATTGAGAGCCTTGTGGGGATTCCCTTATATGAGACTCTGTTTTTCTCTTGCTCCCTTTGAAATTTTCTCTTTAATATTTGACAGTTTTAAGTCTTGGTGTGGGTCTCCTTGGTTTCATTTGTTTGGGACTCTCTGTACTTCTGGCACCTGGATGTCTTTTCCTTTCTTTAGGTTTGGGAAATTCTCTGTCATGATTTCATCAAATGCATTTTTCGGTGCCTTTCACTCTTCTCCTAGGACTACTACTCTGTGAATGTTACTACATTTGATGTTGTCCCAGAGACCACACTTGTAAAAATTGATTTTTATTTTTACTGTTCTGACTGAGTGATTTCCATTATTCTGTCTTCTAGGTTGCTTACGTATTATTCTGTATTGGCTTTCCCAACTGTGAGGGGCACAAAAGCCTTAAAGTATCTTAAAGTTTCGGAGCCTTTTCAAATTCATATTGGTGACAGGATTTCACGGTTAACTCAATGATTGCTGCCAGACCTCCTTATTTTTTATCTATCAGGCACCCAGGAAGATGTAATCAATGTAAATGGGATATGGAAAAGGATATATAGTAGTTTTGATGTTAGCAATACTAGACTTTTGAGTAAATTACTTTTTCTTTTGCTATAAATCACTGTACTTCCTTTTATTACTAATTGCTGTATTTTTATTTAGTGTTTTCTGAGAGTGGCATTCAAACTTTGGAAAGATTAACACAAATGAGTCTTCTGGTTAACAAAACCTCATCAGAAGAGAGCCATAAAAATGTTAACAGGCCTCTTGGCCAGAAGATAATGTAAACCACCTGAGACATTTTGTAAACGGGAGGGTATGCAAAAAAGAAAGTCTTGTCTCAATGAGGGTCAGGACTGCTGCCCCTGCATAACTCTGCATATTCCATTATGTACAACTTGGGGTATATAAGCTGATTTTGAAAAATAAACTTCCCTTCCCTTTTGGAGTCTTGCACCGATGCTGGGCTTCCCCATGTCGTTCTTTTTCCCCCCTTTTCTCCCCTTTTTCGGCTGAATTCCCATCTGGGGCGTGGAGGCTCGCCATGTCTACTTACCTGTCCCGGCTGCTAAGATCCTAAGATCCGTAACAGAGAGAGCCCAGGGCGGGGCACTCTCTGATATTCAAATGGATGCCAGTGGCCTAACATAGATGGTGCAAACCTCTTGTCTCGAGGTTTTATTGGTTTTCCACGTAAACCAAGTTATTCAGCCTCCTTTTTTCTACTAATTTCTTACTATACTATTCTATCCTGAGCTATCCTATCCTATTCTATCCTATCCTGTCCTATCTGCCCACTCTGTCCCTGCTTTGAATATCCCTGGATCCACCGGGGCTGGTCCCCGGCAATTGCCTATAATATTTCAGCTGCAAATCAATTGAGAGCCTTGTGGGGATCCCTTATATGAGACTCTGTTTTTCTCTTGCTCCCTTTGAAATTTTCTCTTTAATATTTGACAGTTTTAAGTCTTGGTGTGGGTCTCCTTGGTTTCATTTGTTTGGGACTCTCTGTACTTCTGGCACCTGGATGTCTTTTCCTTTCTTTAGGTTTGGGAAATTCTCTGTCATGATTTCATCAAATGCATTTTTCGGTGCCTTTCACTCTTCTCCTAGGACTACTACTCTGTGAATGTTACTACATTTGATGTTGTCCCAGAGACCACACTTGTGAAAAATTGATTTTTATTTTTACTGTTCTGACTGAGTGATTTCCATTATTCTGTCTTCTAGGTTGCTTACGTATTATTCTGTATTGGCTAACCTGTTGTTAATTCCTTCTAATGTACTTTTCATTTCATCTATTGTGTTATTCAGCTCTCATTGAGTCTTTTTTTTTTTATATTTTCTAGCTCTTTGTTGAAGTTCTCACTGTGTTTATTCTTTTCAAAATATATTATTATAACTTAACAATGTTATATGTGATTCCTATGATAACAAAGAAAATAAACTAGAATATATGGAACATCAATATAAAAGAGATGAGAATCAAAGATGTCATTATGAAAAATCATCTGAACATTAAGGAAAGTGGTAATGGAGGAAATAAGGAACTAAGTCACACCAAAAAATATAAGAAGACAAAAGTATTTTCCTATCAGTTATTACTTTTAATGTAAATAAAATAAACTCCACATTCAAATAGTATATATTGTCAGAATATATTTTTAAAAAATATATCAATTTTTTGTCATTATAAGCAATTCTCTGTAAATCTAAGGACACAAATTCTTTGAAAGGAAAAAGTGACAAAAGACATTCTATGTAAACAGTAACTGAAAGAGAGCTGGTGTAACCACACTCAGTTTAGTTCAGTTGCTCAGTCATGTCTGACTCTTTGCAACCCCATGAACTGCAGCATGCCAGGCTTCTCTGTCCACCACCAACTCCCAGAGCTTTCTCAAACTCAACTCCATTGAGTCATGATGCCATCCAACAATGATCTCTTCTTCTGTAGTCCCCTTCTCCTCCTGCCTTCAATCTTTCCCAGCATCAGGGTCTTTTCCAGTGAGTCAGTTCTTTGCATCAGGTGGCCAAAGTATTGGAGTTTCAGCTTCAGCATCAGTCCTTCCAACGAATATTCAGGACTGTTTAGGATGGCCTGGTTGGATCTCCTTGCAGTCCAAGGGACTCTCAAGAGTCTTCTCCAACATCACAGCTCAAGAGCATCAATTCTTTGGCCCTCAGCTTTCTTTATATTCCAACTCTCACATCTATACGTGATTATTGGAAAAATTAGAGCTTTGATTAGACAGACCTTTGTTGGCAAAGTAATGTCTCTGCTTTTTAATATGCTACTTAGGTTGGCCATAGCTTTTCTTCCAAAGAGTAAGTGTCTTCATTTCATGGCTGCAGTCACCATCTGCAGTGATTTGGGAGCCCGAGAAAATAAAGTCTCTCACTGTTTCCATTCTTTCCCCACCTATTTGCCATGAAGTGATGGGACCAGATGCCATGATCTTAGCTTTTTGAATGTTGAGTTTTAAGCCAGCTTTTTCACTCTCCTCTTTCACTTTCATCAAGAGGCTCTTTAGGTCTTCTTCACTTTCTGCCATAAGGGTGGTGTCATCTGTGTATCTGAGATTATTGATATTTCTCCTGGTAGTCTTGTTTCCAGCTTGTGCTTCATCCAGCCTGGCATTTTACATGATATACTCTGCATATAAGTCAAATAAGCAGGGTGACAATATACAGCCGTGATGTACTCCTTTCCCAGTTTGGAACCAGTCCATTGTTCCATGTCCTATCCTAAGTGTTGTTTCTTGACCTGTATACAGGTTTTTCAGGTGGCACATAAGGTGGTCTTGTATTCCTATCTCTTGAAGAATTTTCCACAGTTTGTTGTTATCTTCACACTCAAAGGCTTTGGTGTTATCAATAAAGCAGAAGTAGATGTTTTTCTGGAATTCTCCTGCTTTTTTGATGAGCAAATTGTATGCTGGCATTTGATCTCTGGTTCTCCTGCCTTTTCTAAATCCAGCTTGAATATCTGGAAGTTCACGTTTCACATACTGTTGAAGCTTGGCTTGGAGAACTTTGAGCATTACTTTGCTAGCATGCTTTGTGAGATGAGTGCACTTGTGTGGTAGTTTGAGCATTCTTTGGCATTGCCCTTCTTTGGGATTGGAATGAAAACTGATCTTTTCCAGTCCTGTGGCCACTGCTGAGTTTTCCAAATTTGCTGGCGTATTGAGTGAAGCACTTTAACAACATTATCTTTTAGGATTTGAAATAGCTCAACTGGAATTCCATCACCTCCACTAGCTTTGTTCATAGTGATGCTTCCTGAGGCCTACTTGACTTCACATTCCTGGTTGTCTGGTTCTAGGTGAGGGATGAATACCATCATGGTTATCTGGGCCATGAAGATCTTTCTTTGTATAATTCTTCTGTGTATAACAGACAAAATTTAAAGGTTTTAAAATAAAACTTGTGACAAGACAAAGAAAATGAAGTGAAGTCGCTCAGTCGTGTCCGACTCTTTGCGACCCCGTCGACTGTAGCCTACCAAGGTTCTCCGTCCATGGGATTCTCCAGGCAAGAATACTGGAGTGGGTTACCATTTCCTTCTCCAGGGGATATTCCCCACTCAGGGATCAAACCTCTGTCTCCTGCATTGGAGCCAGACACTTTAACCTCTGAGCCACCAGGGAAGACAAGACAAAGGGTATTCTATGCTGATAAATGGTCAATCCACCAAGAATATAGAGAAATTACAAACATAGATGGGCCAAACATCAGAGTTCCAAAATATATGAAGCCAAGGTAGATCGAATTGAAGGGAAAAATAGACAGCACTATAGCACTAGTTGGAGACATTAATATCTACTTTCAATAATCAATAAAACAACTAGACAGAAGACCATGAGGAAGTAGAAAGAGATGCTATGAACAACTGTATGCCAACACACTGAATAATCTAGTTGAAACAGAAAATTTCTAGAGACACACAGTCTATGAAGACAAATCCTGAAGGGACAGAAAGCCTGCGTAGACTTATTCCTACTTATTCAAGCAGATTGAATCAGTAATTAGGAGACTCTTAAGAAAGAGAAGCCCAGGGCCAGATGACCACATGAGGAAATTCTGCCAAGCATTTATAGCAGAATTAACAGCAATCATTCTTAAATTCTCCAAAAAATATTGAAGAGGAAACAATACTTTCCAACACATTCTATCAGGCCAGCATTAGCCAGAGACCAATTGCAGACAAAGATACTACAGAAAAATTAACTACAGACAGATGTTTCAGACAATGATTGCTACAAAATTCTCAATAAAATACTCAAAAATTGAATTCAGGAGCATACTAAAAATTATACATCATGACCAAATGAGACTCTTACCTGGGCAACAACTGTGTACATATTTATTTTAGTAAAGTCAATACACCATATTAACAAAAAGAAGGGGGAAAATCACATGGTAATAACAAGTGATGTGGAAAAAAGATGGTGACACAACTTAATATCCTTTTATCATAAAAAAAATTCAATAAACCAGAAATAGAAAGAAGCTTTGTCAACATAATGAAGCCTATACATGAAAAATCACAACATCAGATTCAGTGATAAAAGACTGAAAGCATTTTTGGTTAAGATCAATAATATAAAAGTTTTACCAATTTTCACCACTCATGGTAAACATACAATCATCAGTTTCAGCTACAGTAATTAAAAAAACAAAAAATAATATGCATTCAAAAGTAGTAAAATTATCTCTGTTCTGAGATGACATGATCATGTATGTAGAAAACCATAAAGATAAAACAAAAAGCTGTTACAGCTAATAAATAATTTTATCAGAAGTGTAGGATGCAATATCAAACAGAAAAGTCAGTTACATTTCTATACACTAAGAATGAACAATCTGAAAAGAAAAACTTTAAAGCAATTCCACTGGGTGGGGTGGGGGGTCGGGGGGGGGGAACAGGAAAAAATAATGCATTTGGAAATAACCAAAAAGGAAAAAAAAAAAAAGAATGATTATAATATAAAATTTGTTTGAAGGAAGTAAAGACAGCAACTATGTTTCATGAATAAAAGACTTAATATTAAGATGAAAAAACTAATCAAAGTGATGTACACATTCAATTGAACTTTATATATGCCAACATTATTTGGAGGAAGGGGAAGTAGAAAAACTAACCCTAAAATGCATCTGGAATTACAAAGGACCCTGAATAGACAAAACAATTTTGAAAAGGAAGAAATAAATCTTGGAAAGTAGAAAGTAAAGAAAAAATAGAGAACAGAATTTGGTTTCTCACAATTTGAGCTTTCATAATTAACTACAAAGCTACTATAACCAAAACTGTGGGTAATGGCATAAAGACAGATATAAAGACCAATGAAATAGAACTCATACAGAAATAAACACAAACATAATATATGATAATTGACAAGGTTGCAAAGACCATTTATGGGAAAAAGTCTTTTTAACAAACAGTGCTGAATAAACTTCATATCTATATTCAAAATAAAGAATTTACCCATTAACTTACATCACACACAAAACCACACACACACACACATACACACACCAAAATGCATCAAAGACTTAAGCATACAAGACACAAATATGAAACACCTGGGAGAAAAACTAGAGGAAAGGCTTCAGGATATTAGATTTGGTGTTTCATAATAAACACAGGCAGAAAAATAGATAAATAAATTTTGTCAAAATTCAGAATGTTTTTGTATCAAAGAAATTATCAAGAGACCGAAAAGACAATCCACAGAAAGGGGAAAAAAGTCTTTGCAAATTGTATTTCCGATAAAGCTGAACAGCATGGAACTTCCTGGAAACACCCTAAAAACCTTATTTCAAATTGCTTGATTCACCAAGGTCTCTTGGTGATCTTTACTTTCTAATCCTTAATATGTCCATAATTAAACTTTTGATTATCCCTGCCTAGTGATGCAAAATGTAAAGTGTTTTTTATTTCCTCACTCTTTCTGAGTTTGCCTTGGCTACCGCCATTTCTCTTCCCTACTGAATTCAAATCATTTCTAAGAGCATTTGGATTTACACCTTGAACTAGTCTTGCTGCTGCTGCTACGACCCCATAGACGGCAGCCCACCAGGCTCTGCCATCCCTGAGATTCTCCAGGCAAGAACACTGGAGTGGGTTGCCATTTCCTTCTCCAATGCATGAAAGTGAAAAGTGAAAGTGAAAATGAAGTCGCTGAGTCATATCCGACTCTTAGCGACCCCATGAACTGCAGCCTACCAGGCTCCTCCGTCTGTGGGATTTTTTAGATAAGAGTGCTGGAGTGGGGTGCCATTGCCCTCTTCTGAACTAGTCCTAGTGTTTCCCAACCAGCAGACAAGGCTTCCCTGGTGGCTCAGACGGGAAAGCGTATGCCTGCAATGTGGGAGATCCAGGTTTGATCCCTGGGTTGGGAAGATCCTCTGGAGAAGGCAATGGCACCCCACTCCAGTACCCTTGCCTGGAAAATCCCATGGATGGAGGAGCCTGGTAGGCTGCAGTCCATGGGATGGCCAAGAGTCGGACATGACTGAGCGACTTCACTTACTCACTCACTCACTCAGACATGGATGTGGTAGAAACTGTTGCAGTCTCTGTGTGAGCAGCCAACACACAGGAAAGGAAACACATTCTTCCACAAATATCACACCAAGCACTCTTGTGTGTTCTCTCCACACCCTCCAATACTAACTTCTGCTTCTCTTTGACTCCAGTTTTCTACACAGTGCATCCCAAACCATAGTAACTGTGGGGACAGGATGATGGTAAGCTCCAGGTGACGGTGGCCCTGGTGTTGGGTCACCTGGGCTCTGGTCACGGTTCCTGCTTCTGTCCCCTCCCCTCCATGTCTCAGAACTACCACCTGTTCTTTTCATCTTTGTATTCTTACACCTACCGGACCTCAGAGTTTGAGGGAACTTGAAGGCCAGTAACAATCAAAGGATAAGTGTGACCAGATCACAATAGGAATAAAGTGCTACATCAATAAACATCATCTTTTTATAGAAGGAGTTGATAATAACGGATAAGAAATGCTCAGATCTCAAATAAGTGTTCAAGGAGCACTTTTTAGGTAACATGCATTTCAATATCTATTGGGTGTTCATCCAATCCATCTTCAATAAAAACACAGTCTTCATGTCCTGAAGCAAGTACATCCATTGTTCTTGATCTGGTAACTAGAAAAGTCTTCTCACTATAGTGTTCATGATTTCCACCCGCAAACTCAGATGAGTGGGAAGGAAGCACAGTTTTTCATTTCAAACATGATCTTTCATGGAAAGGGTAGCTGAAGAACATACTGTATTCTAGATACAGAACCAAGACTTGGGAGTATCCCCATCATCAGGGATTTAGCTCCACAGAGATACCCATTGTTCCAAGTCCTTTGTGTATTCAAGTCCAGCTGCCTGAATGGTGGTCAGCTCAGCTCCAGGAAAAAGAGAGTTACTGCTTTGAGATCTCAGCATCTAACTGTTGATATAAAAGAGAAACAAGTGAAAAAGTTTTAATATAATGGCCTATACGAGTGTGTGAATGGAGGACAGCTTGGGACCATGCTGGGAGAAAAGACCTCCACATCAGAAGACCCTTTTCTTATTCTCCAGACCACAAAGAGTCTCTCTTAGACAGTATCTGGAAGGTTTCACATGAATTTTGGCATTCACAGCAGAAACAGTTATCAAGGACTATTGTTCTAATATACAGAAATTCAAGTCATTTATCTTATTATTTGTTCACAAACTTTTGAAGTTGCTTTCAATAAAGACTGTGGTCTTCATCTCTAAAACATCTTTAGTTCCCCCTTTCAGGGAAGAACACTGACCTTGTGGATACATGACATGTCTAATGTACACAACAGGTCTGGTGGATCAACGGAAGAGAGCTCATTCATTACTCACCATCCAGCAAACCTCAGATTTACTGTGACATGTATGTAACAATAAAAAGGTATGGCATTTTCTGTACCTCAGCATTTATTTGCCACAGAAACTGTATGTCCTGCAGAAAATAAAGTAAAAAAGAGTTGGTGATCTTCTGGTTTTCAGAAATTAATTAAAATATAACCACTGTCCCTTTCCAAAGCATGGAAAACTGCCCATGGCTGAGGTCTGCAAAGGAGTAGAGGTAAAAATAAAAATGATCTTAATTACAGACATACTTGAGGTGAAATGCCATGCTGATGGAGCAACAGCATCAATTATACTCCTCGACATCCTGGTGCGTATATGTTGCTGCTGCTGCTGCTGCTGCTGCTGCTGAGTCGCTTCAGTTGTGTCCGACTCTGTGCGACCCCATAGACGGCAGCCTACTAGGCTCCCCTGTCCCTGGGATTCTCCAGGCAAGAACACTGGAGTGGGTTGCCATTTCCTTCTCCAATGCATGAAAGTGAAAAGTGAAAGTGAAGTTACTCAGTCGTGTCCGACTAGTAGCGACCCCACGGACTGCAGCCTACCAGGCTCCTCTGTCCATGGGATTTTCCAGGCAAGAGTAGTGGAGTGGGGTGCCATCACCTTCTCCGGCGTATATGTTAACCAATGTTATATTCTCTTTCTGTATTGACCCCTTCAACACTCTGTAATGCTCTTCTGTGCCCTTTGTTATAGACTTTATTTAAGAGTTTATTTTGTCTGATATGAGTATTGCCACCCCCCACTGTCTCGTCATTTTCATTTTTGTGAAATGTCTTTTTCATCCATTTGCTGACAGTCTCTGTGTCTAAAGACACATAGCTCTGTAGTGAGTCTCTTGTAAGCAGCATATAGATGGATTTGTGTTTTATTATTATTATTATTCAATCAATCAGCCAATCCATCTTTTGACCAGATAGTTTATTCCATTGGCTTTTAAGGTGATTATTGATAGGATTGTACTAATTGCCATTTTATCACTTGTTTTCTGTTTTCTTTCCCTTAGTTTTTTGCCGTTCTTTTATTCTTCTTTGCCTGGCCTCTTGATGAAGGTAAGAGAGGAGAATGAAAAATCTGGCTTAAAACTCAACATTCAAAAACAGTTTATGGCATCTGGTCCCATCAGTTCATGGTGAATAGATGGGGAAAAATGAAAATAGTGACAAAAATCACTGGATTTTTCTTAGGCTCCAAAATCACTGTGGACAATGACTGTAGCCACAAAATCAAAAGACGCTTGCTCCTTGGAAGAAAAGCTATAACAAAATTAAACAGTGGATTAAAAAGCAGAGATATCATTTTGTCAGCAAAGGCCCATCCATATAGTCAAAGCTATGATTTTTCCAGTAGTCAAGAACAGATGTGAGAGTTGGACCACAAAGAAGGCTGAGCACTGAAGAATTGATGCTTTCCAACTGTGGTGCTGGAGAAGGTTATTGAGAGCCCCTTGGACTGCAAGGAGATCCAACCAATCAATCCTAAGGGAAATCAACCCTGAATATTCTTTGGAAAGGCTGATGCTGAAGCTGAAGCTCCAATACTTTGCCCACTTGATGTGAAGAGCCAACTCATTGGAAAAGACCCCGATGCTGGGAAAGATTGAAGGCAGGAGGAGAAAGGGTCGACAGAGGATGAGATGGTTGGGTGACATCACCGATTCAATGGACTTGAGTTTGAGCAAACTCCAGGAGATGGTGAAGGTCAAGGAAAGCCTGGCATGCTTCAGTCCATGGTGTCACAGAGTCAGACGTGACTGAGCAACTGAACAACAGAAACTTGTGGTTTAAAGATTTTCTTTAGCTGTATGCTTGTGTTCCTTTCTCTCTCGTTGACGGTAGATTTTTGACTGGTGATTCCTGTGGAGTCCGTATATGTTAAATTCAAGCTG
This sequence comes from Aepyceros melampus, assembly GCA_006408695.1. Lineage (NCBI taxonomy): Eukaryota > Metazoa > Chordata > Mammalia > Artiodactyla > Bovidae > Aepyceros > Aepyceros melampus. The sequence continues at coordinate 214,431 of SJXQ01009625.1, read as the reverse complement.
TATGTCCTCATTTTAATTTGATAACCATTTAAGTTCAAACACATTTTATTTTTTTTAGTTTTTTTTTTTTTTAGTTTGTTTTGCTTTACAATACTGTATTCGTATTGCTACACATCGACATGAATCAGCCACGAGTGTACATGAACTCCCAATCCTGACCCCCCCCCCGCCTCCCGC